>OU696586.1:1098167-1168167 GCA_916048095.2 Sacculina carcini
TTATTTATCAACTGGTTTTTTCTGATTGGTAATTTCAGCGCTTCTCGTGGTGATTGATTTACACAGCCGCTGGTTTATCGAACAACCTAGTTTGAGCGATTGTAGCGTAGATAATTATGATTGTATGTGTTTATATATGTGTATATGTGTGTGTGTGTACTCATCGTGTTGTGCCTCAGAATATGATTTCATACTCGAAGTGTGCTGTCTCTTGTTCCATCTAGCTTATGTGTGAAGTCAGCTATTTTTCACATTCTACACAATTATTGTCCGGCTCATGCCACTCGTTCAGGGCACTTTGCGGACAACTGTACTTCTTAATGGGATTTATACAGCGAGTGTTCTTCAATTTATAGCTATGCTGTCTTTCCAGTCCTATGTGTTTGTGTTTGTATGTGTGAGTGTGTTGTGTATGTGTGTATGTGTGTGTGTGTTTGTGTGTATATATGTGTATGTGTTTGTTGTGTTTGTATGTGTGTGTATGTGTTTGTGTGTATATATGTATGTGTGTATTTGTGTGTGTATGTGTTTGTATGTTTGTGTGTGCGGCAGGCAGCTACTTTGTGCCTGTTGTCTGTTATCTTCTGTTCAACACGTCTGACTACATTGGTCGAGTTATGGCCGACTTCAAGCCGTGGGTTAGCACCTGATACAGCCGTATATACAACACAGTTACCTCTCTCTGTGTGGCCTGCTTATAGACCAGGGGTTCCCAACCCGTTTCGCTCCGCGACCCCCATGACAAATCCGGAGGGCTCCATGGTCCTCCAGTAAAAAATAAGACAAGTTGGAAAAACATTTTTATACTGAATTATTATCACATTCAATACTTTGGTGTCCTCGTTATTGATTGTATTCGAAAATACAAATACAAAACATCAAGTGTTCATAACATGGAATTCTGTTTGCAAATTTTGATGGGTGTAATTTTTATCAGGCGGCTCTCACGACCCCCTGAAGTGGCCTCGCCACCCCCTGGCTGGGAACCTCTGTTTTAGACTGTGAGAATAACGGAGGAAGAGTGTATGTCTTAGAGAGTGAGAGATTGTGTGTGTGTGTGTATGTATGTGTGACCTAGATATCCTCTCTATGTGTGTAGGGAGCTCTACTGATATCAATCTAGTGCAATATGTGTGTGTGTGTGTGTGTGTGGCAGTATGTGAGTCAGTGTGGCAGAGGTACATGGTGGTTACTGGCGGGGTGTGTGGCTCGCGTGCTGCTGGTACCTGCATTGATGACGTGTCGTCTGCCTCACGTGCTACTGAGCACCGTGTTCGACGGCGACCTGTACTACGCTGTGTTCATCATCGCACTGGGCCTGTCCAACGGATACTTGGCCACTGTGTGTATGACTCAGGCTCCCAAGTCAGTGTGATTGCCGCTAACAGCGCTCACAACACTCACGTTTATCACTCCAGAACAATAGCACACAATGAACGACGGCGTGTCGTGTGTGAGCCGAGTGCTAGTGCGTTGACCCCGTGTTGCAGTGTTGTGTATACCAGTGGTTCTCAACCTGGGTCATATAGCCTCCTTGGGGTCCATGATATTCTTCTGGGGGTCATGGGATCAAATTTAAATAATCGGGACCACCATGTTTTCTCACTATCCACGAAAAATATATGACAATCCATGTGTATATGGGGCCACAAGGATTTCTAGAGGAGCCAAGCACTGTTGTGGGGGCCTCAAAGACTCACATTATGTTGAAGGGGACCACGGCAAGAAAGGTTGAGAACCACTGGTGTATACAGTGATTATTGTCTCTACAGGGAGCTAGTGAGATTATGGCCCAGTTATGTTTGGTGCCGCTGCAGTCCCAACTCTCAACCTCTTTCCTAACCTAACATAGAAAGAGAAAGAGGGGCGGGACCAAACGTCCATCTGCGTCGTGACATCCTGTGTGTTAAAACACAGCATGAGAACAATGAGAATTAGTACACAAATGATCCAAACAGCACACGTTCATTCACCATCACTCTCCTCACCACACTGACTCTCAAATTTCTCTCAAAACATACGTCATCGATTACACACAATGTCCATTACGTCACAAGTCAATGACAAATGACAAGTCTACTCAAATGACACAACCTTGAACACCAACTTCAAGGTCACTTGTTACACTACATCGGACAATCACGCGAAACTAACGAGTTTACAACAATCACAATTAATACGACAAATGAGGCACATAATAATTGTAAATGCTGGCTTATTGTGGCCGGTGTTGGCAGGGCGGTGGCCAGTCATGAACAACAGACAGCTAGCTCAATAATGGCGGCCGCTCTCGGGGTCGGTCTGTGTGTTGGCGCGTTCTCCAGCAACGTTCTCATCAGATTGCTGTGACGTCACAAGTACAACTAGCCTCAAATACGCGGTGCTGCGCGTGCTGTTATCAGATGTGATGCCGGTACAATGGTTGTGTGTGTGGTTCTATCAATGTTTTCGGTTGCCTCTTGTCATCGTCATAGGTTGTATTCTCTGTGGTCGCATTTTAACCAACCTGTTGTATTGTCTGGTTTCATTTCTACCGAGTGCCTCATCGCTTTTGAACGCGCGAACAAACGCATCTTGACATTTTAGCATGTACACGTGACTGATATTGTGAGACGCCAGCCATGAGGCGTTTTGCTTGTCGATTATGTCTAATCAATTTCTCCATAATCACTGATGACTATCTTATCACCGTGACGCCAAACAAGCAGGGCTTCCAGTATTATATGACATCATATGAAAGACGTGCTGACTCAGCCATCACACAGGCGCTGCTTTCACAACATATTCCGCCATACTGTGTCAATTCATTGACGAGTCGCTGTAATAAACTTCGTGTTCATGATACATCGTGTGTGTGTGTATGTGTGTTGGTGTGTGTGTGTGTGTGTTGGTGTGTTAGTGTGTGTTGGTGTGTGTGTGTGTGTGTGCCGGCACGTCAGCAGAGCGTGAGAGAGAGAGAGAGAGAGAGAGAGAGGTCACAATTTCTTGTATTATTCGCGACACAATGTACAACACATGATTATGCATATCAGCTGGATCAACCAGTAACCAGCTGGCTACAACGACTGTTCAAAACACAACAATTACGAGCTCAATCACACATTCAATTATGCACAACACACGTTTTCGCCGCTTCACTAGAATCTCATGCCATTGATTGAATTCAACGCACTGCACACAAATCTGGTGGGCCTCCAGCTATTCATATCTGTATGTGTGTCTGTGTGTGTGTGTGTGTGTGTGTGTGTGTGTGTGTGTGTGTGTGTGTGTGTGTGTGTGTGTGTGTGTGTGTGTGTGTGTGTGTGTGTGTGTGTGTGTGTGTGTGTGTGTGTGTGTGTGTGTGTGTGTGTGTGTGTGTGTGTGTGTGTGTGTGTGTGCTGTATTGCTTCTATTTATCATGGGTGTCACATTCAGTTTCCCTTGACTCGCTGCGCGGCCTCGCCAATGGCTTCCTGAACGCTAGAAACTGATGCAGCACTGTATTGTGACTGGACAACAGGCTCCGTATCTGAATGATGTCCGCTGTCAACGTACTGTTGCTGATTTTGATGTTGTTCGTCTTGCTGGTTGAGATGAGTCTTGTTGACGTGTACAGTGAGAGTTTGGACGTGTCGCAGTTGAGCTAGTACTCTCTCTGTCGTCATACTGGTCTCCTGCAGTCGACACTCGAGTTGTTGAAGACGATGCTGCAAGCTTTCCTCCCGAGCCTCTTCCTTCTTACTGTGGTCACATCAACAAACACACACACACGGACACACACACACATAGGATACATATATGAGTGAATGGATTTTGCAGGTGGCTCAAGTTTTGTGCAATCGTTTCGCTTGTGAACACAGTGCCACTTGCTGGTCGCTATGGTTGAATGAGAGCAGTGTTAGCGAGATGAAATTATGCACGATGTGACCGGTAAAAAGAGATTCTGACGATTCAGATTCACATTTTTGACGGCAAAAATGTATGCCAGCTGTGAAGCTCACTGGTTAATAAGTACGGTATCAGACATACAAACACAAACACACACACACACACATACAAACACACACACATACAACACTGGCGGATCCAGAGGGGGATGAAGCCCCCCCAAAAAAATCCATCAACTCCTCATAACCAAAAAGTTCGCTAAAAGAGGTCAAGAAAATATATATTTCTGTACAATTTGTTGATATGAGCTTTAGCGCAGAAATGTTGCATAATGATGCATGTAAATGAATGATCGCCCCTAGAAATCAGCCCTTCCAAATTGCACTCTGGATCCGCCACTGACACACACAAACACACACACACACACACACAAACACACACACCTGGATCTGTTGTATTCCATTATGACAATCACGGCCGCCACAACGAAAATAATACCTGCACACACAAACACACATCATGGAGACATTGTAGTGTTTGTGTGTGAATTGTCCTTATCGTGTATTATTGATGATGGAGTCTGCTAGCTGCCACACATTGCTGCATATAGGACAATTAATCACGGGTTTGAGTAGTAGCGATCGAAAACTGGCAAGAGAAACAGAATCTACTGGAGAGAAAGTTGAAAAGAGCGAATGGTAATTCAATTGTATCTCGTATGCTTGCGGGAAAACCTAGTGTTTGGCGAGGCTCAGTTTGCGTGTGAGAAAGAGTGTGTGAGCGGAAACAGCGACTGACTCTCTCCCAGCATGTTGGCACCCAGGTCCATGGCCATGGCCTCGTTCAACTTGGGAACGTCTCCACTGCGACCCATTCCCATCAACCACATCCGGTTCTTCACCTCACACCAGTGGTAGACTGACACACACACACACACACAGATGCATACAAATATGCAATGCCAAATATCCCTTTGTGGTGTGATCGTGTGCAGTGAGAGAAGGTGTGTGTGTGAGGGATTGTGTCTGAGTGCGTGAACGTGTTATTGTGTCTGTGTGATCGTGTATGGTTTAATTGTGTATTGCGTGCGAGAGTGTGTGAGCGAGTGTGTATAGTTGTGTCGGTGTGTGTGTGTGTGTGTTTGGTGAAGTGTGTATGCCCCGTGGCAGCGAGCGAGTGACCGGCTCGCCGCTGATTGGTTGTGGCGGTGGGTGTGAGGCATGTGTGTGTGCTCCCGTGTGTCACGGTGTGAGCCTGAGAGTCTTGTTCGAAGTGTTGTTGGAGCGTGCGGCAGCGATTCCAACGCGTGCCTGTCTGAATATATTTTAGTCTTTTTGTTTTCTACACCCTTGTAGCTCACATCTCGTTTTATTATGAAATTACTAATATATACATGCACATAATTGCACAGAAGCATACCACGTTTGTATTATCTTATTATTGTACTGTTTTCCCACTATAACAACGCTATTTATATATATAACGATATTATATCAGCTATTATATAATCAAAATATATTGGTCTATGAAAAAAACAATATATTTTGTAAGGAAGCAAAGTGATGGAAAGTTCAAAGTTAAATCAATCTATGAAGTGCATGTGTGATGTACGTTTCTGTATGTATATAGATGTGTGAGCGTGAGCATGTATGTATGTGTGTGTGTCATGAGGTTACACTGAGCTGGTGGCATGCAGATGTAAGTTCTGAAGAAGTAGCTGTGCTTGGCGCGCTCCTTGATGGTGTTGGCGAGCGGCTTGCTCACTTGTCTGATTACCAAAGCTGCCAGCTTGGCAATTGGATACGCCGCAACCATTACTACGCCAGAGTTGCCAGATTTGGCGAAATTCTCTCTGAAACAAAAATCAGAAATAAATACAGGGACTTTCTAAAATTGGCAGTACTCATTCAACGATATCATTGACAGACATTGACATTACCATTTGCAAACATTGCTATTTAAGCACATAATTGGACATATATGCGTGTTCTAAAGATAATGTTGCAATCCAACCATGCAATATTCATGGGCTGTACACAGACTCCGCTGATCTGTAATGGTAATCTTTATATGGGCACAAATTTCTCCACTGATATAAGCAGAATTTACGTAGCAAAACACTGTCATTTTCCGGAAAATTCAGAAGCTCTCTCTCTCCAAAAAATACCATAATAGATCAGATTTACTAGATCACGACACGAGGAAAGTATACCAGCGCAACGTCATGATATGGCAGTGAGATCGAATAAAACAAAAGGCGTCGGTTTTGTCTTGTGTAACTTGTATATGAAAATATTAGTGCATATAAATAAACTTATCCGACTAAATCCGGCAGTCTGTCAAGTATACTTCACAGAGAAACAATATTTGAGAAACATTTCTATAAATTAATTGACCACACACATATTCAAGCAATAAATTAACTAGTCATCCACGGACTCAATTTTGTTATACCGTTCAACATCTCCGCCAAGAACTGAGTTACGGAACCGTGGCCGGCGTTGAAACAAATCAATTAAAAAAATAAAATATTATACAATATATATTTATATATAAAATGTTTTATAATGATTGCGATATACTAGAGCAGCACCTGCCAATAAGAACAAAACAATTGACAATATATTCACAGTTTCAGGAAGACAAGAAATGTTCGACATAATCGCATAAAAATGAAAGTTAGCTACGCGCAACTAAGACAGATCACCCTTTTCCAATCATATAAATCAGACTCAATATAGCCCAGCCTAAAGATAAAGATATTATTATTGTAAATGTCAACTGTATTCCACGATACACACCTTCGAATATGTTGTATCTACGAACACACACACACACACACACACATACCCGGGGCAGAGTGAGCTATCAGATTGGTCCAGAGGTCGACAAGGTCACGAGAATCAACGACAGGTCCAGAAGATACACATGTTTAGCACCCGATGACAATTGCCACCTAATCAGAGAACAAGTACCCTCGTCTGAATGTGTATGTGTGTGTGTGTTATATCATGTCTCATTCATGCATGCGCGCCTGCACGAAATACGAGAAAAATCAGGCGGACAAAATGAGTGACGGATGGAAAACCAACACCAGTACAGTATGTAGTTGCACAGTCCTAGTATTACGCTCATCTATGCACGCACACACATACACACACACACGAGCACACATTCACACCGACACATACACACATACAAGCACACACTACTGGTGGGAGAGTGGGGGTGTCGTGGTCAGTGTTGCGAAGTGGTGGTGGCACGAGGTGCCCTGGTGCCCCTGGACGATGATGAAGTTCCCCCCGCGGTCGCCTGCGCGCTCGATGCGGTGCGAGATGTGAGCAGACGATCGACCATTTCGGCCGCGTAGCTGAGTCGCTCACACAACACGCGCGAACAGCCGAACTGCTCGAGCAAGGTGAAGCGAAACGTGCGCGCCATTTTGTTCTCGTCGATAAACGTCACGGCGCCCATCAACGGACACAAAATGATCTTCAAGTGGTCGTTGAAAAAGTTGATCTGCAAACAAACAGAGCGCAATAATGAAAACCAGCCGGAATCACACACGAACTGTAACATAACTTCACCAATACATGATGCAATAAGCTACAACACACACATACACACATTCACACACACACTCAATTCAAAATGTATTTGGTGAAGCGCATATAACGACTCAAGCGTGTAAGTTTAAAACACAATTGTAAAATAACAATTATTAGAAAATTAGTGAAGAATTATGCATAGAAAACACTCATACACACCCACAAACATACATACTCATACCCACACACTGACAAACACAAACATACATACTCATACAAACACACTGACACACACACACACACACACACAAGCATACACACCCACAAACATACATACTCAAAGCCACACACTGACATACACCCAAAAACACAAAACATATCCACACAAACATACATACTCATACCTATACACAAACATACACACAGACACACAGTTGGCACCAGTACCTGTAGGGTGCCATTGTTGAGGTGCAGCACGATGGCCGAGCGCGTGCGGAACCAGGCGCGCAGGTTGGGCACGCGACTCAGCTTGTCGGCCTCGCGCACCTTGATGTCGGCGCCGGCGCGCACCAGATGCTCGTGCATGTAGTTGCGGAAATACTTGAGCAACACCACCTTCTTGTTGATGAACGTGGGAAACTGCTGCATTGTGTAGTAGGCCTCGGTGTTGTCGCGACTGATGTAGTGCAAATCTCTGTCGTGCATCAATGTGTATGTGTGTGTGAATTGGTAAGTTTTGAGAATATCACCGAGCAGACAAGAAAAACACACTCACACAAAAGCGATAGCTCATAGACGAACAAATACATTGTGAAAGACATCAGACGTCTATGTTGTGAAGAATGGCGTGGATGAGTATGTGTCTGTATGATGAGCTCATAATGTAAGTAATGTATGCCCAATCAACAATATGTGGCACACGATCAACTGCCATGTCAAAAACCTGCACACTGCAGTGTAAAAGTCAGATATAGCGCTATTGATTGCACACACTTGAAAACAACACAAACACAAACAAACTTCAACATTTCCCCCGTTCCAAACGATATGCGTGTGTGTGTATGAGAGAGAGAGAGATGACTGACTCTCCATTGGCGAGCAGACACAGCTTGGTGGAGTCGTTGAATATGATGCCGATTGAGTCATCGCACAGCTGATAACCCAGGCCGTATTTGTCCGAGTAATCCACCCAGCGAATGAACCAGAAGAACGGCACGGCGGCCGGGTCTTCCGCCTCGTCTGCGCCAAATATGTCGACAATCACGTCACGACAATCAAACACACCACATACAATACCGCTTGACAAAATGAACTACCTCAAGCGCCGGCCACTAAGCCGACGCCACTTTCAGGCCTGAAATACTAGGTTTACAGCGGCACGGTGCAGTAAGTCAGCGATAATCACCCATGTTGACGAGCTGTCTGTCAGACGGCTTCGAGTGCAGCAGCGTGGCCAGCTGTTTCTTCAAGTCATACAAGTAACAGTCGCGACCGCCCGCCGACACAGGCTGACCTGCCGTGCCCTGAGGCAGTGCCGAGCTGGCGGCCGGGTCGACGGCGGCTGCTGCTGCAGCTAAGACCGCCGCGTCCGACGGCTTGCCAGTGTCTGCGTCCACGTCGACAGCATCTGCAGTCAACACGAGCGATCAGTCAGTCAGTCAGTCAGCAAGCGCCACACGACATGACAGAACGTCGACGGCAGAGTGAATGCATAGTTGGCTGCATATGATTGTGTGTGTATGTGCACGATGGACATCAACATAAATTATTCTTGCAATAGTTGCAAGTGCGTTGCAATTTGACAAGTGTGAGATGTGTAGAGAGAGTGAGTGTGTGGTGTGTGAGTGTCAGCTCGTTGCTGATTGGTTGCAATGTTTGCACGGGTTGCCGGGTATTAAATGGCGTGCAGGGAGTCGTGTTCTGACGTGGTTGCTGTGTGGTGTGCGATTGTATGCGTGCGTGGGACAGCGATGTACCACGCGCGACCGTCTTTCAATATACGATTATTTTGAGTGTTTTCTACGACAACAACATATGAGCCCAACATGTACATAAACAAATGACCTTTATTGATCTCGTGAAGCGGCTGGCGAGCGGTTCCCGATCCCACGCTCACCATGGTGTCAAACCGCGGCGCCATCGACAAACACGACGTCGGCAAGCGAGATGGCAAATATCCTACACACACACACACAAACACACACAGCTTGAGTGAACAACAAGCGCTTCGTTCTAGCATTCTTGATGAGCAAATATGCCCGGAATCTTTCTCTCCAAAGAAGCAGTATCTCAAGAATATACAGAGGTCGTTTGGTGAGTAAACAAGCTAGACAGCAGTTGGCTGCATTCACACGAACAGATGTTCAGTGTTTGTTAAATAAATAAAAGTTAAAAGTCTCAAGTGACAGCTGCTACACGCGAAGAGACCGAAGCTTATGAACACACACAGGTGTGCCCCGTGCAGCTCGCTGCCACCGCAGAACCAACCCTCTCCACGCTATGGCGCCACAAGAACGGAAGACGTATTAGAGAGGACCACCTCCCCAGAATGCATGACACAACACATGACTGATATCTGGTACCATCATTTTCTGCTGGGTGGACAGGGACTGTGGGATTGTAGAATTCGCCCAATGAAATTCTCCTTCGTCGGGTTTCGAACCACGGACCTCCCGCTTGTGAGGCGGGTGTGCTAACCACTACACCACGGAGTCCACAAAAAAGCTCACAACAGCAGCAACAGAAAACAGTAGAAAGCAAAAAAAACAACAGAAAAGCTCAACACTCATATTTGACGACAGTGAGAACACGCCGAGCCCTGCGAGTAATTGAGTGACTGACCGCGAGTCATGAAGTCATCGATGAGGATCTGCGCTACACTGGGCCGCTTGGTGGGGTCGCTCTGCAGCAGACGGTGGATGAGACAGCGAGCATCACTGCTCACAGTCTTGGGTACCGAGTACTTGTTGTTCTTGATGCGCGAGTACGTCTCACGCAGCGTGTCCGTCTCGAACGGAGGCCTGCCCACCAGCAACGTGTACCTGCCACACGCACACACACACACACACACGCACGTGAGCTCATATAATGTGTACCTGCCACACACACACACACACACACGTGAGCTCATATAAGCACGAACAGATGTGATGCACGTGTAACGCAGTCCTCAACACGTTCACATAACACACCAACACAACACGAGCAAGTACAGCCAATGAGAGAAGACGCAATTATGGTGCGTCATTGTGGTGTATATCTGTCCAAGTAGATTATCAGTCCATTAGCATATTATTATTATTATTATTATTAATTACAGGCAAGTCCAGTAGCATGGGAAGAGTACAAGCACTATTACCACCCTGCGGTGACCCCATGTACCGGAAACGTCCAAAAGATTCAGAGAGAAAGAGAGTTCGAAAAAAATCTAGAGAGTTGGAAAGAAAATAATAAATAAATAACAATACATAATAAGCCATCATCCGATAACACTGCATAATGTCACTCCGCCCACGTTCCTCAATAAATAATTACAATCTACAATAAATATGTGATTCAATAAATGACAACCATCAATAAATAAGAATAAATATTGATAAGTAAGTAATAAATAACAACCAAGAACAATAAATAAAATATGGTTAATAAGTAACAACAACACAAATATATTGAGATGCGTGCAGATGATTCACTGTTGTTAACAACAGAAAGCAACAGAATGACAGTGTGGTTGACATGTGTGACGGTGAGTGTTTGCAGTATTATTATTACAGAATGCAGCCGATTGACCAGACGTCCACCTCGAAACTGTGTCCCGTCTTGGCGAGAATTTCAGGAGCGATGTAGTTGGGAGTGCCACACATTGTTCTGTCACATACACACACACACAGACACGCATACACGCACGACGCCGTGATTTGAAGCAATTACAGGCTGAATTCACGGCAGGAATAACCAGAGCCCATTGTTGTGTCATCAAAATATAACCTGCTGTCGAAGTTATCATCAATTCTAGCGCGAGCCCATATTAAGAGTTCGAGGGGAACATTGCCTCATTTCCAACTGCCCTGACTGCCTCGAACACGTCTACATCAGGGTTTCTCAACATTGGACATATGGTCCCCTTGGGGCCAGGATATTCTTCTGGGGACCATGGGACCGAATTCAAAGAATGGGGGCCACCATATTTTCTCACTATTCACGAAAAATATATGACAATCCATGTGTATATGGGGCCACAAGGATTTCTAGGGGAGCCAAGCACTGTTTTGGAGGCTTCAAAGATTCGCATTGTGTTGGGAGGGGCCATGGCAAAAAAGTCCATCTACATGACTGACAATCACACCACGGCACATCAAACAACGGATAAAGGTTAAAGGCCTCAAGTGACAGCTGCTACACGGGAACAAGTCGAAGCTTATGAACACACACAGGTGTGTCCCGTGCAGCTCGCTGCCACCACAGAACCGACTCTCTCCACGCTATGACGCCACAAGGACGGAAGACGTATTAGAGAGGGCCACCTCCCCAGAATGCATGGCACAACACATGACTGATATCTGGTACCATCATTTACTGCTGGGTGGACAGGGACTGTTGGACTATAGAATTCGACCAAAGAACACCTTCTCCGCCGGTTTTCGAACCACGGATCTCCCGCTTGTGAGGCGGGTGCGCTACCACTACACCACCGAGCCCCACAAACAGAAGTAAAACAGCATGCACACCACGACACACACAGAGAGACAAAGACACACACACAAAGACACCCACTTCTTGCGCTCGCCGTTGTAGCCGACACGTGTGGCCAGACCAAAGTCTCCGATCTTGACCTCCATGTCGTCGTTGAGGAAAAGATTGCCCAGTTTGAGGTCGCGGTGGATCACGTTCTGGTCGTGCAGGAATTTCACCCCCAACAAAATGTGCTGAATGAAATAGCGAGCCTCCGGTTCTGACACGGCCTTTCTGCGCTTGTGAAGCTCCATTAAACTCTGCACAAAAAGACACAAACATTGTCATCATTGATGACGCAGGACTGATGAATGAATATCAATCGAGTGCAAATGATAAACAATTGCCACATACCCGTCTGCGACACAGCTCGAGGATGATGTAAACATTGTCCGAGTCTTCGAAATAGCTGACGAAATTGACAACGTGCTTGTGCTGAAGACCTCGATGGATGGATATTTCCTGCGTCATCTTCTCTTTCTGGTGCTGCTTGACCAACAGGCTCTTGCACACTATTTTGCCAGCGAACACGCGCTTTGTTCGAGTATCGATCAACTCATAGCAGCGAGCAAAACCGCCCTGCCAGAACACAAATGCGTATCGAACCAGCTCTATCAAAATACTGACGGCAAACACTGCGAATTTGTGAACAAAATGAACAGGAAAAAGCGGAGCGCACAGGTGAAAATTAACCCGACACCTTTGAAAAAAGGTAGCTTGGAATCAGCTGAGTTGAGCAGGAGCTCCATTAATTAATTATTTCTTTCAATGCCAATCTATAATATCACTTCAGGCAGATAATTTGTATTTATGGAAGGATAACCTGGTATTGGGGATCTCCCAGGCACAACTCGCAGCCACTCGTCTAAGACACGCATAAAACCTCTACGCCAACATTCCCGTAATATCTAATCGATCCGGGGCTACATTGAATAGTTGAACTCCATTCTTACTAAAACTTTAGTGAGCCAATGTTCTACTAAAACTATAGTGAACGGCCTCTCTACCGTACACACGTAACACTATTCAACATACAAAATGAAAAATACACTCATAAGCGTGATATTACTTCAGTATGGTCAGGGCAATTCACCATACCTTTCCGAGAAAACTTCCGCGGTTATACTCCGTGCCAGACTTTGGATCCACTACGACAGAACTCACTTCTTTGGCTGGCTCTACTTTAGGTCTCGACATTATTCGGACCAGTAGAAACTCACCAACCAAATTCCCAGAGAAAAACCAGCACAAAGATAAACGGCAGGAGGAAATTCAGCAACTGGTGTGGCGGGACAACACAGACCATTTAAAAGTGGCGGTTTGCACATTTGTATAGTTTGAATCCGTACGACGTGGTATGTCAAAATATATTATTTACTCTTAAAGGCCTAAAAATATTTAAACTAATTCATTAGTGCGCAAAAATACTACGATGGGGAGAAAACATTTTAAAATTAAAACTCTGTGTGAGATGAATGCTATATTTGACACAGATTACTTGTAAACAAATCCAGTTTAAATCTTGTTGGTTTTGGTGTCTTATTGGTTAGTGTCGTTTAGCTCTGTTTAGTAAGCGGAGTGTTTTGTTTATTGCATGCAACTTCAACAAAGTTTTCTTATTAAGTGTGTGATCTCGAGTGTTATTAAGTTCGAAGCGTTTACTTACTACGACATATATTGGCGCTATATACTGATGCTACGGTAAGCTCTCGCTCTGGTTAGGCGCTGAACTCTCGTGTCAAAGGTTCGCGGTTCGAATCCTGGCCCGGGTTCGTTCATCAACACCTCCGATTGAGTCTACCGGGAGTCACCACTGTAGATGGGCGCACAGTGGGGCGCGACATAGTCTAAAAACTGGCTGAAGCACGCTTAAAACTCCAATAACAACAACAACAAAAAATATATTTAATACAGCGCACATATTTATACACAGGCGCGAAAAAGACACAACCGACAGCTACATCACAGCGAGCAGGGAGCAACAACAACATAACAACAGACCTACGAACCCAGTGACGCCTAGGCAAATAGGAATACCATTTTTCTTAAGTACACATGCACATATTTCTAGAACCATATAGACTCTATTCAACATAATTTTACTGCGCGAATAATGGCTTTTTGACCGCACCTTTATACGCACGCACACACAAGTCTCACAAACACACACATCTATCAATCACTGGTTGATATCCTGTGGGTGTATGCTTACAAACAGTCAGAGCCTTTGCGAGGATTTATGGGCCCCCCGAAGGCAACACTTGGGGACCCCATTATAAATAACGCACCAAATAATGAATTTATTTATTAGACATAAACTCGTAATACAAGCATAGGTGAACATCTTAGCAAAAAGGATATACAAATTTAATAAGTAAGCGACCGATACACAGACGCACACGCACACACACTCGCAAGGGGGCCCCTCAACACTCGGGGCCCCCTGCCGGGGGGTACGGGGGGCGGTTGCTAAGGCTCTACAAACAGTTGTTTATTCTAGCTGACATTACATGCGCTGTTGCGGTGTATTTCTAAATGCACCAGCTTCCAACTAACTTTTCTCAGTACTCATAGCTTTATTGATAGTTTGTTCTGCTTGTCGAGGCGGATTTTGGTTGCGTTTCTGTTGCGAGTCAGTCGAATCATCGGCCATCCGAACATGCTTGGCTATAAACCAGGTCTTTCTTGATCTTTTCGATGACTGAATGATAATATTGAACTGGCGCCCGACCGGCTGGACGTCGTATTGTCGCTGTACTGGCAATTAGCGACCAGGTGATCAGGATTAGTGTTGTCCATCCCAGACCACCGCGCCAGAATCCGCAGTTTTTGTTTTCTTTTCAACACTTTTCATTGATCGTTGTGTGCCCGAATCAGGTTTTCGGGTCGTACCTCGCGTCGAACTACGAGGATCGACTTGGACGATATGCAAAGTTCCGCGTCGAGATAGAATTAATCCCATTATCTCTGCTAAAATTTAGTAATCGCTGATGATTTGTGAACGATTCGGGGACAGAAGAGTTATCTTGATTCACTAGCACACACAAACACACACAACCAATTGAACAGCTAAATACGAATGGCCACTCCTGACAGGTCTGAATTGAGACTGATGTGATCATTTATCATTTACCAGGAAATGTATGAGGTGAGCGCCGCACCCGTTCACGCCACTCATTACGGTTGGACGTCGTACCAAATATGGCTCGATTCATGACGCATACACACACACACACACACACACACACACACACACATACACACACACACACACACACACACAATTGAACGTGCTACGAACGAGTGAACACAGAAAACAATGGCGCACCTTGATACTCAAATCAACATCTTACAGACGGATACTTTTGGCCGGCGGTCGTCTTGGTTTAACTGAGCGAAATGTTAATGATCTAATACACTGTGTCATTGTGGCGCTGCCACGCAGGATCGGTCATGCGTTTCGTGAATGACTGGACAATTACTTAATTGATGCCGGCTCCATATGTGGATGAAAGTTTGTGCATGCACTCAGAGATTGGGCTAGTGAGGCTTGATTGAATTACGACATGTTTACTGCGTATTTGTGTTGGTTTCACCAGCCACCAAATATGTGCATTATTGTGGTTTTGAAAACGTCTATTTGACCGACTAACACTAGTTGAATATTAATATTGAACTAATGTGCGCAGGTTGTCAATAGCATCACAGACAAGTCAAACTACAATTTCACACACCAGTCATGATGACCCATTGAGCTGACGTACTCAGGTATTGCCTTACGTCAACGTTGGACTCCGTGGTGTAGTGTTAGCACACCCGTCTCACAAGCGGGAGGTTCGAATTCGAAGGAGAATTTCATTGGGCGAGTTCTATAATCCAATAGCCCCTGTCCACCCAGCAGTAAATGATGGTACCAGATATCAGTCATGTGTTGTGCCATGCATTCTGGGGAGGTGGCCCTCTCTAATACGTCTTACGTCCTTGTGGCGTCATAGCGTGGAGAGGGTCGGTTCTGCGGTGGCAGCGAGCTACACGGGACACACCTGTGTGTATATAAGCTTCGACTTCTTCCCGTGTAGCAGCTGTAACTTGAGGCCTTTAACCTTTAACGTACACAAACCACATCATTTATGTCTCTGATAGAACATATGACAGACGCTCTTTGCTGAGCGTCCAAAAGGCAGTGGTTTTCAACTTGTTTCCCGTGTTGACGTCATATTGCCGTCACACGTGATGTGATTGGCATGCACTGCTTGTCAGACTTCCTGTTTGCAGCATTTTCAGACACTGGCGGATCCAGAGAGGGGGATTAGGGGGCTGAGGTCCTCCCAAAATGCTTCCATGAACTCCTCATAACTAAGAGGTCCATTAAAAGTGATCAAGAAAAAGTATCTTTTTGTAGAGTTTGTTGATATAGGCATTATCGCAAAGCATATTCGCGCATAATGCTTTTGTAAATATGTGTATATATAATTGGAACCAAATTTAGTCTTCCCGAAATCATTCAGCATCTCCCCCCCCCCAAAATTTCACTCTGGATCCGCTACTCTTTACAGATGCTGTCTGCAGCAGTATCCATTATTTTTAGCGGTCGTCGCGAAATTCTCGACAGCTGCCGTTTGACGGCCAGTTATTGAGCTGTGCTGGTTTTTGAACATTCGGAAGGTCAACTTGATGCTAAGCACAGCGCTTGTGACGACTGAACATTGTGCAGGTGTTGAGGGGTTGTAGCAGCGAATGGCCGAGTGGGACAGCGGTGCTGCGGCGGTGGAAGGTGAGACGTGGGGTGCACGCGCCGCCTCACCTTCCTCAGTGTCGGTGTCGAGCAGCGAGCAGGCGGTCCGGCGGACCCTCGAGTGGGACTCTGCCGCCGACGTCGGCTACTCGCTGCTCGACCAGCGTCACAGTGTTGTTGGGGACGCAGCGATGGCAGCAACGAGACGACGACGCCTGCCTCCACCATCATCTGCTTGTGACCGGCCACCAAGCTATCCTGTCCCGCCGCACTGCAGCAGCAACCTCACACGCTCGCTGACCTCTGTGACTGATCGCAGAAGTGGCTGTCACGCGGGACCACATCTTGCCAGACGATCAGCGGGCCTGCATGGTGAGACTCAAGTGGCTGCAGGTCTTCAGCGACTGAGTTCTCGGTCGGAATCAGCTGAAAATGAACGTTCCACATCCTCAGTGGGTCCTTGCCAACGATCCTTCAGTATGCTTGAAATTCCCACCAGCTACAGTCATAGTTGTGGTCTGGTTTCTCACTCCTCTGTTGCTCGTTCAGGGCCGCATCATTCTTCTTCCTGTCACGAAACACACGACGCCCATTCTGACGTGAATAACACACTGATATTTGCCAGCAGGGACACGTTGCTGGCGGTGGCCGGTGGAGTTTGTGTGTCTGCCGACTGTGACTTGTCCACCTCTCGTCCTCTCTCCTGCCACTCATACGCCCTGTCTGATCACTCCGTGGAATGGTCATCCTCTCACTCATCTCCCATGCTGACTTCACAGCGTAGTATTCAGACGGTGGTCAGTGGACGGCCTGCTCAACTGGACCACAACAACAGCGATGATGACGACGAGGGTCACAATAGCGACAGTGGGCCGCCGATCGCCGAGCGTCGTGCTGCATCTTCTATTAGCGGCGGTCGTGACAGTCCGTCTGCCGGCGGGTCGGTGAGGACGGCGCCACACTGTGATGGTGCTGGATGGACGCACGTGCGGCGCTGGTCGCAGCGCCAGCCTGATGGAGGTCGTCTGGTCGAGGTGACCGAGACATGGAGAAGGATCTCGCCGTCGCAATTCTCTGCCGCCTCGCTGCCGACTGATGCCGACACGGCGCAATCCCACCAGCGACAGCTGAGCCCCGGCAGTGTGTCGGTGAGTGTTTTATTACACACAACACAGGATAATTGTCCCTATAACAGCTTGGTACGCATACAGTTATAACACACACACACACACACACACACACACCTTCACACTCACACTCACATATCTACATAAAATATGTAAAACATAAAACACACAACGGAAGTGTTGTTGTTATTGCTTTCATGGGTATGATTCGCGTGTTGTGTTATCAGTCAGACGTTCCATTTCATTTCACACCTGACTCAGTTGAAACAGTTGCTGTAAAAAGGAAACCGCAATTAGTTTAGAGCAGTAATCTTGCACATAGCACGTAGAGATATAAATCATTACACAAGTGAAATTTCATTCAGATCAGTTAACTGGAAGTGGCTGAGGGGAATTAGTTACTGCACGCACATAGTACACGTGGCATCTGTGACCTGTATGTTATTTCAGTGTGAGCGAGCGAGTGTGGCGGGCCGTGCTACAAGCAGTGCGGAAGTGTTGACTGAGCCACGTGCAACTGAAGTTGTTGCCACGAGCGGCGGTGCCTCTTGCAACGACCTCATCATATCTGACCATCAGCAAGGTGTGAACCAGGGTGATTACAGTCTGGAACCTGCGTCTTGTTCGAGTCATCACATGCAGCAGCACAGCACCAAGCGTGCTGTTCTCACTCCATGTGCACCACCGCCACCGCACCAACTGTCTCCACATCAAGACTCGCCAGACAACAGTGCGCGTTCCGGCCGTTCATCACAGCTGTTCGGCTGGCAGCGCGACCTCACTCGTTCTGAACTGCAGTTTCTCGGAGATCCGCGACTGTCAGTATCGCCGGGTCGTTCAGCTTCGTCCGTCTCTTCTCACTGGCGGCGCGAACACAACCAGCCGGCCACTTCAGATACCGACGTGCCGCAGCGTGGCGAACCATCGCCCAACATTGATCATTTAGCTTCAAAATCAACTTCTCGAACGACGATACGCTCGGCCACAACATCACGCCTCGCTCCGGCCCAGCTTGAACGTCCGTGTCATTCAGTGAAATCGCGGCGCGATGGTCGTGTGTCGTCGCGTGCTGCTTCTTCTAGTGGGCGTGCCTCGTCCACGCTGACCGACACTCACACGCAGACAGAGAGGGGCTGGCGGCCGACCTATCGCGACAGGCTGGATTCTGGCTCGTTTCTGAGCTCGCTCAGTGTCGACGACCGGCGCACACTGGCCGCAATCATCGACCGACATCGAGACAAACACAGAGAGAGATGTGCGCGCGAGCTGCGACGCCTGGACGAGTGGCGGCGCTTGTTGTGCGATGTTGAGTGTCAGCGTGACATGTGCTCGTCTGTCAGCGCCGCTCACACCCGCCCGGCTCGCCATAAGAAGCTCGACATCAGACGTCGGCCGTGCACTTCATCGAGAGCCGAGATGAGGGCCGCTCACACGGCCACTTCTGCCGAACACGAACCGCACTCTCGCACGCAGTATCGTGTCTGCACCAGCCAGCCACACAGACTTGCCCGCAAACACAGCGTGGACGCTGATGTAGAGCGACTGGCCGCTTTGATGCGCCAACATGTGAGAGTGGACGAGACACGCAGGGCTCGAGACCGACGTGACCGTGACAGCGGTGGTGGGCAAGTGCGCCACGCCATCGCCTACTTCCTGCGCGTGGACGGTGCGTGTAGTTTTCCACAAGCACCAGCCAAGCATTCAGATGAAGACAAGCGGAAGCGTGATTTGCCTGAGGTGGTTCTCGACGAGATTGTGTCGTGTGTTGCCAGTGCGTCGTCGTCATCTGTGTGTTTGTCTTCACGCAGGAGGTCGGCTGACGATGAGTCTGCCAGCAGTCGCGATACAAGACTGCGTCGGCCGCACGCACGACAGAGCCGGGCCGCCAGCCATGCTGAGTCAGCAAGTCCTGCGCTATCATTGCAGGCGTCGCTGGCTCTGCGTCGGCCCGACTACATCCACAACGCGGCCGAGCGTCAGCGCTACCTGCACGAGCTGGCCGCGCTCAGACGCACGAGACAGGCGCTGCACCAGCAGACGGCGAGCCAGTTGCCAGCGTGTGCCAGCGCGGCGCAGTTTCAGCAGTGCTGGCGGCAGCTGCACCGATGTCAACAGCAGCCGCCGACAAGCACCACACCGCGCTTCAATTACCGCGACATGAGGGAGCACTCGGCGCGCCTGTGTCGGCGTCTGAGCGAGCAACGAGTCGCAGTGGCCAGACAGCGACGGGACCAGCAGCGCCGATCCAACGCCGTCATGTGGCGCGTTTACAAGCAGAGACTGCAGCAGCTGTGTCTCAGAGGCACTGTCAATATGCAGCATAATGATCACCTACTCAGCGCCGTGTAGCAGACTCGTTCACACAACTACGGCGCCATTCTCCTCAATATTCAGTGTCTAGTGTTGTGTATGGTGCTGTTCTTGCCCTGATTGTGTATAGTGCTGTTCTTGCCCAATTCCCATCTCGATTCGTCTGAATTTCTACGATAGTTTTAGGGTGTTCAGTGTCAACGCGTATTTCACTTACATGATTCAGTTGATGCATAATGAAGCGTGGTTTTTGTGCATATTCGACTGTGTGTTGTTTAGCTGTTCAGTGTGTTTCAAGTTGAGACTAATCGAATTAGCGCGCAATCATCCTGCACTAACGAGAGCAACACAGAATTGAGCGCTGGGAAAACACCAGTACCTACAGCCAATATATTTACATAACAATGTTAACACACACACACACATACATACACACACGTCCAGTGGGGTCCTCAAGTGATCTGGCCAGTGGAAATTGGAACGTTGCGATCTGCCGTCTGATACACGGACAACCAATGATGTCTGCTATTTTTGTTAAGTAGGCAACACACACACACAACACACACAACACACGCGCACACACACACATACATACCACTTGCCTGGCAAAATAAATAGCATGTAAACAATACCAACAAAACACAGTGAAAACAATGTGTGTTGGGGTGAGCGAATGTTACCGCCTGATCGACTGAATGTGCAGAAACAGTGAAGTGCCAGCACATTAATGCGGCAATTACGAATAATGAAAAGGCAAGATAGTGAGGTGACGTGCACACACACACACACATACAACTAGACCAGCGTTGATAATATCATATTCTAGCAGCTGAAGGAGGTTATCCTTCACAAAAATCTACTCTCATTATGCACCAGTTAAACTGACATGGGCGCAGCCAAACACACACACACACGCGCGCGCAATTGCGATAACAACACCGCTCAACTACAGGTTTTAGCTCAACAAAACAGCTGTCATACCAAACAGTGAAAGCACACACACACGGACAAACACACACACACGGACAAACACACACACACAAGCGCGCACGCGTACATACATTAATACACATACAAGAAAAGTTCCGAGATTGCACATTGACAAGCGATTTCTTCAACAATAGCGTGAATATTCAAGCGGTCACTAGGCACTGTTAGCGGCGAGAACTAATGTTTCGGGAAGAATGAAGCCATAGTTGAGCGTCTCGAGACGCACAAGTAAGCCACAACTCAAAGCGTAGCCAGGTCACATTCATTGCAGCTCAACTTGTGAACGTGAAAACTTGGCGCAAACGCTCGCACATCCGCACTACGCTGTTCAATCGGCCAGTTTATAAAAGTGGCCGCGTGTTGTATAGCGACTGACAGTGGGCCTCTCACACTGTTGTTTCCCACCAGCACGCCTCTCCATGCTACTACGCGCCGTCACTGGTCGTCGTAGTGATGCAGAGAGGTGATCAGGCCGGTTGTGTCAGGACTGGGAGAACTAAGCTGACTCGACACGTTTGACGTCATGCTGTGTCGCCGTGCGTCGCCCTCACACTCGCTCTGCAACACACAAACAAACACAAACGTTAAACGCCTCAGCTGGTGACAGCTGCTACAAGGGAAGAAGCCGAAATTTGGATCATAGAATTCGCTCAAAGTAATTCTAATCCGCCGGGTTTCGAACCACGGACCTTTCGCTTGTGAGGCAGGTGTGCTACCACTACACCACGGAGTCCAACAAATGGGGCTGATTAGAAACGATACAATCGCACGACACATCACGAATATCGCATTAGATAACCACGCCGGAACACGACGGAGAGACAGAACAGACAACTTGTTCACATAAACATATAATGTATTGCATACATTAGGTGGGCGTTCGAGTGGCTCATTAGAATTCGCCACCAAACTGGCTCAGTAGAGAAAAGAAACGATTGCTGAAGCATCATTCACACAGCAACAGGTCACACTGTGTGTTTTGAGTCGTGTGCAAACACCAATTGATTACCGGCCAATAAACACACACACAGGCAGCAGAGAGAAATAAACAGTGAACACTGCTAAAACAGAACAAATGAAGCCAGGTTTGAAAGCACACACAGACACATATAGCTTCCCAAACAGAGTAGTAGATAGCTGGAATAGGTTGCCAAGCGACGTAGTACATCAACCAACGACACAACTGTTTAAGAAGACATATGACAGCTGGAAGGCGGCAGTCACGAGCCTGTCTGACTCATTCCTGCGAAGACAACTAGTAAGAACACACGGACACACATATTATCAAGCATTACCTGATGCTGTTGCTGTTGTTGTTGTTGTTGTCTCTGTACGGACATCATGACTTGCTCGGCGAGCGAAGGTTCTGACGACGGAGACGCGTCATCGCTGGGGGAACATGCCCGACCCCCGCCGCCCACCTGCTGGCGCGAGTTGCGACGTCCATTCACCACGTTCTGGTAGATGAGTGGTCCCGAGCTTGGCTCGTGCATGTGGGCCGGGTGTTGGATGAGAGGCGCGCCTGCTCTGTGCGCTGCTGCGCCGGTGCTGCCACTGCTGGTCGTCCTGCCCACCGCTCGCTCCTGTCCTGATGCCGCCACTGCGCCACTCTGCGACCCACCAGAATGATGATGGTGATGTGCAGTGGCGCGCGTCCGCTGAACACACACAAACACACACAACACGAGCACAATATGACAACATTGTGGACTGCGTGGTGTAGTGGTTAGCACACCCGCCTCACAAGCGGGAGGACCGTGGTTCGCAACCCGGCGGAGCAGAATTTCATTGGGTGAATTCTACAATCCCACAGCCCCTGTCCACCCAGCAGTAAATGATGGTACCAGATATCAGTCATGTGTTGTGTCATGCATTCTGGGGAGGTGGCTCTCTCTAATACGTCTTTCATCCTTGTGGCGTCATAGCGTGGAGAGGGTTGGTTCTGCGGTGACAGCGAGCTGCACGGAACACACCTGTGTGTTCATAAGCTTCGGCTTCTTGCCGTGTAGCAGCTGTCACTTGAGGCGTATAATTTTTAACACAGCTCATGTCACACAGCGGCAGCTCAACACAACTGTGTAATACAGATATCAGTGATGTTTCGACAGCACACACACATATATATGTACATATAGGCAGTTTGTTGTGACTATAATTTCTACGCAAACCCTGCTTTGCGGTGCGCAATGAATGCAACTTAATTTACAAACACACATTCACAAGTGACAGCTTGTAATAAACGCGTTATTATTACTATTTCACGCACACACGCACCTGGGCGGAATTATTGGACGCGGAGTGGGAGGCGGTGAGCGGCTGGTGTGGTTGATGTGTGGAGGAGGAGGAGGAGGACGGCGTGGCGGAGGATGGTGTGGTGTGATCGGCAGTGTCGAGCGTGGTGGGCAAGTCCATCAGTCGCTGGATCTGAATGCCGTCGCCGGGACCCATGTGTGACACGTGGTTGAAATTGGACGGCAGCGAGATCATTTTGCTACGACGATCTCGCTCGCTGCTAGAACTGCCAAAACACACATACACACACATACATACATACATACACACACGGCCGACACAGACGATATCGGCTTAGTTTTCCAAGGAAATGTGCGTAGAGGACACTCTTAAAAAACTGAGGAAAACACGTTGTTGAAAAGATATAAAAAAGTTGTTAGTTTCCCGTTTAAGAGCGTTGATTAATGGAACCACAATTCGACAGCAAAATAGTTGAAGCAAGAAATTTGAGTTGCTTCAAATATGGAATGTAGATGAAATATGAAAAAGAAAAAAGACAGCACGAGCTCAGCTCATATCCTGCACAACAACTAGGTGAGTACACAATCGAGTCGATACGGCGGTGCTTGCTGATCCACGAGCGCATCAGTGGAAAAACTACTTTCGAGAACAACTTTCTTGCATCACCACCAGATGTCGCAATGAGCGTAGCATGTTCCAGAGCACAGGCATGGTAGCTCACTTGTATTGTGTCATTACGGTCGAATATTGAGCACAAGCGTGCTGTAACACCAGGTGGAGCCCAATTATAAAATAATTGTTTATATTTTGTATATCAGAACATGACATTGTCTTGCAGGTCGTCTATTCTGCATGGGAATATTGTCCGTGAGACCTACGCACATGTATTAATTCAAGTGTATTTGATGCTCATATTACAGTTAAATTGTAGATTATTACACAATTAGCTCGCTGATTTGGGATTAATATGCCTGTATCTGACCTGTGTTGACGCCAATATAATTATCACACCTACAGTAGCATTCAATCAGGTCCGGCAAGTTGTCAAAACATCAGTTAAACTGTGATTGGAGAGCTTGGAATTGTGACAAGTAGGTGGACGAGTTTACCTTTTAACTATGAGTAAACATTGATCGTGTGCTCTGTGTATCAACTTGTGACTTGTACCTTGTGAAAAACGGACAAATTCTTTTCAAAAACTGTAGTTTGGCTATCGATACGGTACAAAAACTGTAGTATGTGTGATATTGTAGCGTGTGTGTGTGTGTGTGTGTGTGTGTGTGTGTTGCCGACGACACTGGCACACTGACATTCTGGTGTTGGTTCTGGACGAATGATCGGCGCGCACCGAGAACCTCCTGCGTGTAGAGCGTGTCGTGGTGGCAGCCGCCGGCCTGGTGGTCGCCTGATGCTGACCGACCGCCGCTGATGAAGAAGATGAAGAAGACTGGCAAGAACCGGCGACGGCAGGATCGACACGCACCAGCTGCTGTTGTCGCAACAGACTGCTGAAGAAGACCACATGTGGCAGGTCGACCAGCCAGGCGACGCTGAGCGCGCCAGAGCGACACAGAGGGCGTGCACGTCGCAAGTTCAGCGTCTGTGTCCAGTCGGCTGTCGTGCACTCAAACACGTCCACCTGAGTCTCGCTGTACACCAGCAACTGGCCGTCGTAGTGCGCTGACACACACACACACACACATATGTACAAACACGCAATACACACACACGCACACACATATGTACAAACACGCAATACACACACACACACACACAAACACACACACATATGTACAAACAAGCAATACACACACACACACAAACACACACACATATGTACAAACACGCAATACACACACACATAAACACATGTACAAACACATACACACACACACATAAACACACGTACAAACACACATACACAACACACATACACACGTACAAACACACATACACAACACAAAACACACACCTATGCTGAGCGGTATGGCGGGAAAGAGGAGTTCTCTTTCTCGAGACTTGCGACCGTCCAGACTGACATAAACGGCAAGTGTGCTGAACACCAACAAATACTCGTTCCTATCAACACACACACACACACACACGCAAAATGGTTAAACGTCCCATGCAATTGACCAACTGAGTCAACTTTGAACACTAAAACATGATGACTGTCATCCCCCCGTCCGAGCTTCGACACAAATCTACGCTGATTATAGTTGATTATAGTTCGTTGACTACGCCCATTTGCAGCTGATCTTTGGGAATTTCTGGACTGTCTACCGCAGTGGCTGCCCCAACCTTTTTGTGATCGAGTGCCAATTGGCAGTCCCGTACACAAAGTGGAATTCACTATATTTTCAATATTTTTCGCTCTGATAGTGTTTTGGGGTTTGATTTGAGTTGTACAATTGAGTCCAGATGAGTTTTATATACCGATATTTACATATTGATTGGTTTATATATTTGTTTGTTCTACTATTTTGCTCACTATAAACCGCGACGTTATTTGATCTTACACAGTATTAAAGGTTTGAGTATATACACTTTCATTTAGCACGTTTTGATTTAGTATTACTTTCGTTCCTTTCTTCGTTAGTTCTCCTGCTCGTGACTAAACTTGTATTTCCCGAAGGATCTCTCTCGATATATATCTCTAGGGCGTTTCTGACACTCTTCCAATGCCACCGCATTTGCCTGTAATTGATAATAAATGATTAATTATTGACCGTAAGTGAAGGCTTAATGAAACAACGACTAATATTGGAAATAAACTACAATAGTGGCGTGAATGGCGAGTTAACCACAAGATGATTCACAAGAAACACACACATCCCGGGCACCTGGGCAGTTGAATACAGCAGAACGCATCGACCGGGTTATAGGCGAGGAAGCCGAGAGTCTGACTGTCAGGATGGACAAGGGACTGAGGATGCTGGTCGCCGGCCAGACTGTAGATGGTGAAACTGCTGGGGAAACCGACGGCCAGCCGCGCGTCGCTCAACACGTCCACACACTGAGGCTGGCCCGGCAATAAGATCTCACGCAGACGCCGATGTCGACCCTTGGTGCGGTTAATCTCGTAAATTATCACCTGCACACCAGAACACACACACACACACACACACACACACACACACACACACACACACACACACACACACACACACACACACACACACACACACACACACATACACACACACACACACACACACACACACACACACATGTCACGTGAAACAGTCCAACTGTCAACCTCACAGGCCATTACATCACGTATAATAATAATTACGCATTTGAACACAGCAGTGGAGAAAATTATGTTTGCGTGTAATTTAGCGGGGGCAAAGCCTCACACGGTCCCGGCTGACACACTGCAGGTCCAGCCTCCACACACACGAGTTATCCCACAGTTACTAACAGCACAGAAAACTGCACGAATGCGCGCACAAGAAACCCTCGGCATGCGGCAATTGGGCTATACCTTTGAAAAAACGAACTAAACTGTTTCACCTCGCCAGGAAATCGAACCCCAGATCTATCGTGTACACAGAGAGAGATTGCGTTTGAGCCTCTCGGCTGCAGTGACCCGACTCACCTGTCTCTTGACGGCTACACACAGACAGAAAGTGGGGTAAGAGGAGCCCGGTCGCAGCTGGCCCACGGCAAACGCAATGCAGCCCTTGGTGTCAGCAACCTGGCAACACAGACACAGACAGTGTGTGACACTCGTACACACACAGAGACACTAACACACACACACACTGTCTACACTCAACACTGCTAACATTAGCATGTCAAGATCAATATAATGACAATGCCAAACATGTTATATCAACGACACAACACAAATACGCACACAAATCACATAGAATCGCAACTGACTGGTGAATGAACGCCATATAGTGAGACAGTAAGATAGTGAGATATTAAGATAGTAAGACAGTAAGATAGTGAGAGAGTGAGATAGTAAGATAGTGAGAGAGTGAGATAGTGAGATAATGAGATAGTAAGATAGTGAGATGATGAGATAGTGAGACAATGAGATATTGAGATATTAAGACAGTAAGACAGTAAGATAGTAAGATATTGAGACAGTAAGATAGTAAGATAGTAAGATAGTAAGATAGTAAGATAGTAAGCTAGTAAGATAGTGAGGTAGTAAGATAGTAAGATAGTAAGATAGTAAGCTAGTAAGATAGTGAGGTAGTGAGCAGGGTTGACCTTGGTCCATTCAACATCGTCGGCGTCCAGTGCCCTGACAGGAACCAGTCTAATCTGTCGCTGTCTACCCGCCAACACGACCATCAACTGTTCCTCCATCATGTACTCCACCTGCCAGATCTTCTTGCCGTCGCCCACACGTGCAACCTCTGCAACACACACACACACACGGACATATATCAGCAGGCGGTCCAGAATAATCAAACACATAAGATGCGCTCAAATTAGGAGACCTCGAATGTCATGTATTTGCTCTTAAATATTCATATAATTATACCACCGAGAAAGTTAAGTGTTTCCAGTGGCACAAATCACTTATCAACTGAACTAAACTCACATTGCGGCATATTTACGTGGCTGCCACACACACACACACACACACGGTAGAAATGACTATGACTTTAATGGAAGACATCAGTGTCATCAGTGCATGCCGGCGGTGTGTCAGTCAGTGACCTTCTCTGTCGATGTCGACGCAGTAGAGCGCCTCCTCGGTGCCCACCACGAGACGGTCGGGGTCAATGACCGCCGCCGACATGACCGTCTTGACGAGGGCCAGCGACGGCTCGAGCAAGTGTCGCGCGCGCAGCACGGCACGGTCTGGCAGTCTGTTGCGACGCAGAATGCGGTGCAGCTCGTTGAGCGCCACCACCCACTTGGTCTTCTCGGTCTCCGTGTCGGCCAACATTAGCGTGTGATTGCGCGAACCAGCCAGATCGACCAACGACGTAGTCACCTGATACACAAACACACACATATATACACACACACAACGACGTAGTCACCTGATAAACAAACACACACATAAATACACACACAAACACACACACATAAATACACATGCTCACACAACGACGTAGTCACCTGATAAACAAACACACACATATATACACACATAAATACACACACAGACACACACATAAATACACACGCACACACAACGACGTAGTCACCTGATAAACAAACACACACACATATAAATACACATGCACACACAAGGACATACACACACATATGTACAGGTACACACACATACGTGCATACATAAACACACAAACATACACACATGGACAGAAACATTTATGCACACAGATACACACAATGAACAGTGAACTGCACTGTCAGCTTATAGACCAGCTTGCATGAACACAATACAATCATCAAATCGCGCCAATAATCCCAGCATTCCTAGCACGTGAACTATTCAAGCACGTGAACTATTCAAGCAGGTGAACTATTCAAGCACGTGACTATTCAAGCACGTGAACTATTCAAGCAGGTGAACTATTCAAGCACGTGACTATTCAAGCACGTGAACTATTCAAGCAGGTGAACTATTCAAGCACGTGAGCTATTCAAGCAGGTGAACTATTCAAGCACACACACAGGCACTGACCCTGAAAATACAGGCCAGGTCTCGCTTGTTGGCGTGAATAACATCGCTGTCCTTGACCGGTGTCACCTCGAAGTTGGGGTCGCGCATGTCCAACACCTGAGCCACGAACACACTGGGCAACGCGTTCCTATCCACACACACACACACATACACATACATACATGTGAAACACACACACACATATTCATGTTGGTATAGATGAGCATGTGTGTGTTTGTGCATGTGTGTGAGCGTGTGTTTGTGAGGTGTGTGTATATGTGTGTGTGTGTTTGTGTGGTGTGTGGGTATGTATGTGTGTGGGTGGGTGTGTGTTTGTGTGGTGTGTGCATGTTTTTGTGTGGGTGTGTATGTGTGTGTGTGTGTATAAATATCTACCTAATAACCCAATATAAATATCTACCTAATGTAATGTAATGTGTGTGTGTGTGCGTACCTTGTACTGAAAAGCCTCAACGTGTATTTTGATGGAAGTGCATTAAATGAAATTCACTTTACTTTTCATAGACAAAAGCACAATCGTAGGTCGTACGTGTGTAAGTGCCAGACGAAACAAATGCACGTGAATAAGAGCGGCAGTATTTGTGAACAGACAAGTCAGTGATCAATTATTTTGAGGAGTTTTCATGTGAATGCCAGGTAGTCATACAGAACATTTTGTGTCAGCCCGTGAGAACATTGAATCATGAATACTATGCATTAATATCGACGCACATACATACACACACACGCACACAATCTTATAGCTGTTTAGGTATAAATAGGCATGGAAGTAATAGATAGAGACAATTAGATAGTATGGAGTGAAAGAAACAACAGGAAACACGCTAAACTGTTAAAAAAAACCAGAATAGTTTATCGAATAGGACTGTAGATGCATGGAATAATCTAGATAGGGAAATTGTTCAATGTAGCAGTGTGAAGGAATTTAAGCGTAGGTTAGACCAATGTTGGCTGGGACACAGGACAGCTCGAGCTTAGCTCATCTCCTGTATTATACAACTCGGTGCGCACAATGTGGCGGGCAGTGAGCAAGGCAGGGTAGTGAGCAAGCACCTGTCTGGGCAGATGTCGTAGAGAAAAAGCTTGAAATCGCACACCACAACAAACTGCCTCATCCAGCCCTTCTTGACGCCGCCCGGCTTCGGCACCTTGACATAGCCCTCGTACGCGGTGCCAATACCGCGCGTCGGATCAATGCCCAAAGGTCGTTTGGCTGGCGATGCAGACAGAAACAGACAGACATACACAATTATACACAAACGGTTGCACAATAGTTTCTTATACATACATAAGACTCACGTTGAATTATGAGGACAAATATAGACAAATGATAATTACAAATAATTAAACAAAGTGGTAAAGACACTGTGTTTGTTCTGGTAAGACATGAACAAAAACAAGCGTCGTGCACAAGCTTTTCTTCCAGCCTAGGTGTATGTGATAACTCAACCAGCATACACACACACAAACAAACACACTGATACAGGCAAAACAGACAGTGCTCACTTTGATCGGCAGGAACCGGGCAGGCGGTGGGCACTTTGTCCTTGCAGTTGACATGACAGAAAAAGCCGCACACCTCACACACCACACCCTGTCTGGTCAATCCCACCTGACAGCAGACACAACACCCACACACACACACACACACACGTATAGTTAAATGTTAAATGCCTCAAGTGACAGCTGCGTATCGCGAGGGACAAATAAATATACAATCAAATCGGTATAATCAGCGCAGTCAAATCGACAACGCGGTGGTCTATTTTTGGACCCCAACTAGCGCCTTATATCGCGGTGTTTGACTGTATTAGATACACACACAAACACACACAAAATCACAAGTTACAGAATATCTTCAGCCAGCACACAGTATCCGCCAAATGAGCCCTGTTCAGTGGCTCGTACCATGAGACTGGTGCAGTGGTTGCACTTGAGCGGCGAGCTGAACGTGCGCACGAGAAAGTGGTGCGACCTGCCACCCCCACTGCCGACGCTGCTGTTGTTGTTGTTGTTGTTGTTGCCGTGCTTGCCGATACTGGTGGACATCGAGGATGACGACGAGGAGGTGCCTGTGGCCGCACCGCCCGCCGCCGCCGCCGCCGTGTTCAAGTACAAGTGCTGCCCTCTCGCGACGCTCGCACGAGACTCGAGCGGCGCAGGCAAGTGCTCCTACACACACACACACACACACACACACACACACACACACACAAACACACACACATTACATTAAACAAAATATATCAGTTTCAACGGGCTGCCTACTTTATTATTATTATTATTGATTACAGGCAAATCCAGTAGCATGGGAAGAATGCAAGTGTGCACTATTACCACCCTGCGGTGACCCCATGTGTACTGGAAGCGCCCAAAAGATATAGAGAAAGCTAGTGATGAAAGAAATAGTTGACAGTGGACAAGTTCTAACATTGGAGACGAACTGCTGTTGAGACAAGTAGGACGGAGTGGCAGGTTCGTCGGCCGGGTCGATGTGAGAGGCAGGCGGGCGACCGACACGACCCGCTGCCGATGTGCCACCGCCCACCGACGGCTCAATGAGAAACTGCTCCAAGAACGAGATCTGTGACGACGGCCGCTCCAAAACTGAACACACACACACACACAACCAAAATATATGCACACTTGAAAAAAGAACCACAACAATAGTGAAGACACACACACACATATATATACACACACAAAACCAAAATATATGCACACTTGAAAAAAGAACCACAACAATGGTGAACACACACACACACACACACACCGACAAAATCGGGATTAGAACGGTGGAAGCATCGGATAAATACACAATATTACAAGCAGAGGCGTGTGTGAGGGCATCACTTGTACAATAATCAAAATACACATATAATGATCAAGTAAGATGTTGTTATGAACGTGACACACACACACACACACACACACACACACACACACACGTTGGCATAACAGCGTCAAATCAAAAACAATATTAGTTATGGTTGATGCAGTGAGTCGGTCAGCCCGACACACCACAACAACTCAGCTGTAATTATTATTATTACAAACAGCAAGAAAGCTGTGTGAGCCGGCTTATGTGAGCATCAGGTTGGCATTAGCAAGCGCCGGCTCATCGAAGCACAATCAACACCATTACACACACACAAACACACTAACTCACAGTGTGCAGATAACTGACACGCAGGTGCAGACGTACGCCGCTTGTGTGTCTGTTTGTGTGTATGTTTGTGTGTGCTAGATCTAGATCGCAATGAAAGATTTTGACAGTGAACTGTACGCATATATGCATGTCATGATTCAATACACACAGACATCGCACACGTTATATTTCACGCATAATTCTGCCTTGTAGACGTAACTAACACATCCAACACAGATGTATGTTTGTGTGTGTGTGTGTGTGTGTGTGTGTGTGTGTGTGTGTGTGTGTGTGTGTTGTATTTACAATAAGCTCTCACTCCTTCATTTCGCTCTAACAAATCTCTCTCGTTTCAAAAAGTAATTTTCTCCTGGTGAAGTCATATTATACTTCAAATAGCACTGTTTATATTAGCGGTGACTAAGATGTTTGACTTTCTTATAGCCCTCTATCTCTCTCTCTCTCTCTCTCTCTCTGTGTGTCAGTCAGTAGAGTGTAGAGTGTAGCAGCAGACGGCACAGAGGCGGCGCCAGCAAGAGCGTGATCAGGGCCAGTGTGACAGCCACAGTGGCAGAACGCAGCCAGCCGCCACCTGACACAACCAACACTGTGCAATCCACTCACTAAACAACACAACACACTCCTCCAAAACAACACACACACCAGATAAACATCATTCGGAACAACACACTACCGCACGAGAAGGCAATGCGCATTTGGCCAGGTTGAGATGCGGTCATCATCCTGCCCTTCTGTCATATCAGAAAAGCAGGTTGAATGACTCAATCAATGACACCTGTGCCCAGATTACAATTCAGCACCACACACACACACACACACTGTGCAACACTGCACAACACACAATCAACTCAGACACTACGTCAACACTACATCCACAATCCACCACAGACCACAGTGAAATAAACCAGTCACAGTGCCGTGTCTTTCCTCAGCAGCTAGATGTTGTTCGGCCAGACAAAGCTGAGCAACCTCAACAATAACCAGAACAGTGTGTGCACATACACTTCCACAAACACCGACATTACTAGCAGAAATAACATCATTATGGATGGTTGGTGGGTGATATTCCGTCGTGAACACACTCACATCCGTCGGGGGAGGAGGCGAGTCGCTGCTGCATGTGCCGCATCTGCTCGTCCTTGGCCTGGTTCTCCATTGACAACTGATCCACCGTCTGCTTGAACTCAGACATGGCTCTGCCACACAATACGCAACTTGTCATTAGAATGCATTTGTAAAACATAATCATTCTAGACTTCTATCAATCCAAAATAGACAAGTATAGAATTCATCTGCAGAAACGCCAATATAATCGGTATGATACTTGTGACAATTGAAGCCAGCGATAAAATATACGCCTGATAGACGAGAAGAAATTGACTGGATTTGACACACACACTGGCAATGACACACACACATACACACACATATTTACACGCGCACAAGCAGATACACACACACACTGACAAACACAAGCACCCACACACAAACGCACTGACACAAACAAACACACGCACACACATACACAATCACACGCACACACACACAGACACACGCATAAGCACACACGCACACACTGACACACACACACACACACACACACACAAGCATACACAAGCACAAACATTTACATTACATTAGGTAGATATTTATATAGTGCCCTACACCTAGCGAGTCTCTAGGGCGCTGAACACACACACACACATACTGACAAACACAAACACACACACACACACACACATGCTGGTCGTGACGCGAAAACACTGACTTACAAACACAAACACACACACACACACACACATGCTGGTCGTGACGCGAAAACACTGACTTACAAACACAAACACACACACACACACACACACATATGCTGGTAGTGAGGCGAAAACACTGACAAACACAAGCACACACACACACACACACACATGCTGGTAGTGAGGCGACAACACTGACAAATACAAGCACACACACACACACATGCTGGTAGTGAGGCGACAACACTGACAAACACAAGCACACACACACACACACATGCTGGTAGTGAGGCGAAAACACTGACAAACACAAACACACACACACACACACACATGCTGGTCGTGACGCGAAAACACTGACTTACAAACACAAACACACACACACACACACACATGCTGGTCGTGACGCGAAAACACTGACTTACAAACACAAACACACACACACACACACACACATATGCTGGTAGTGAGGCGAAAACACTGACAAACACAAGCACACACACACACACACACACATGCTGGTAGTGAGGCGACAACACTGACAAATACAAGCACACACACACACACATGCTGGTAGTGAGGCGACAACACTGACAAACACAAGCACACACACACACACATGCTGGTAGTGAGGCGACAACACTGACAAACACAAGCACACACACACACACACACACATGCTGGTAGTAAGGCGAAAACACTGACTGACAAACACAAGCACACACACACACACACACATGCTGGTAGTGAGGCGAAAACACTGACTTTTGCACGGCCAGCAGTTCAGCCCTGCACTGACTCAGCTCGCCCGAAATGGCCTGCTTGGCCTGAATCTCCGACTGCAACGAAGACTGCAAGTTGAGCAGCTCCATTTTGTCCAGCTTGTGAGACCGCCGGTTGCGCCAATTCTACTCAACACACACACACACACACACACACACACACACACACACACACACACACACACACACACACACACACACACACACACACAACATAGCATACCATCAGTTCAATTGACCACGGAATAATTCCTACAGTCCACGATACAATACAACCGTCGAGAGAGAGAGTTATCTATACACTGAAAGATTATCATAAATGATGTCGCATTGCTGTTCATCGCACCGACTGCCAAATAACTGTTCCAGACTTATAAACCCGTATTTTATACGAATTGGTTCAGTTAGAGGATCGCTTCCGCTACGTGTCTCTGACAATCTGAATGTGCTAGCAATCACAAATAAGCTGTTCCGCTTCCACCGGTCCTCTACCACTTCGATTCCATCTATAAACCCTCGATTTCTACGCCAACCTTCTAGATTCAAAAATGAAATCTGTCTGTCGGTATATATCATATCTAGACTCAACTCAACGAAACACACACACACTCATGTAGGTTATTCAGCAAGCTGCCGAAACGAATAGTGAAGCAACAGAACAGCGGAGATGTCACGCAGGAAACGCAGAAGTAAAACAAACTCTACATCAGTGGTTCTCAACCTGTGTGTGGGGAATGGAAGAGTTGCCAAGTGGGAAGCTAAAGGTCGGACAGAATAGGACAACTATGTGTGCTTTTATCAATTCGAATTCGTATATTTTTATTTCTAATGACATCTTGACATTTAATTTGATGTAACAACTGAATTTATTGAATTTATCAGCGCTGTTGTGGAAAATGAAGAGATGGCTCATTAAGAAGTGGGGAATCAGAGAGAAAAGACTAAGAAACACTGCGCTACAAGAATGATTCACGCCTGATTGAAACGTATTCGACATCAAGCAACGAACAAGAGCAAATTCAGTTAGAACTGCTGCTGTTAGTGAAGCCAGTGAGTGATAGACACGCACCGTGACAGCAGTCGACACGCCAGTCACTTTGAGAGTCTCGAGTTCGTCAGTCATTTTGGCAGCCAGAGCCTGCAAGTAAGAACGAGCGTCCTTCTCCTCGCCCACCCTGACAACAACAACAACAACAACAACAACATGAGCCATTGTTGAAACACACTCTTGGCCAATCAAATCAGACATGGGCGTAAATCCTGGGGGGTATGGGGGGTATATATACCCCCCGACAAATTGGCTGGGGGGTATGAATATGCAATTATACCCCCCGAGAATTCTGCTGAGTTCAGTTCATTGGGTATATTATCATCAAAATCAGCATAGAAGGCAAATGACAATAGACCAAAAATGCAAGAAATTATAAATATGTGAAGAATTATATTACGCAATACACTTTTCATTGGGGTAGGTGTGTTGTAATTGAATAGGCTGAAAATAGTTGAGGGTACCACGCAATTAGCCGAACTTGGAACACTAATGCATGATGGATGACATCCCCCCCGAGCCTCGACACAAATTTACGCCCATGAAATCAGACACAACCGACAGTTCAAGTCTTCGATCTCGGCAAACCCACACACACAAACAAGCACATACACACACACACCGCATGTGTGGACTTCACTGTACTGACCATGAGATAATGTCAGACATCTGACTCTCCCACTGAGCCACCGATTCCTGTCTTGCTCGCAACTCGCTCACTTCAGACTCATACTGTCGCAGCTCGGACTCACATCGTGCCAACGTCGCCTTCAACTGCGTACACACACAAACACACACAAATACATACACATAAATACAAATGCATACACACACACATCACTACATATATACACACACATAGACACAAAAAAACACACACATAAATACACAACTACATACAAACACATACACATAATTACAAACAAATACACACAAATACATATGCATACACATAAATACAAACACATAACCACATATATATACACACACACACACACACATAGACACATACACATAAACACACACACACACACATATAAACATGCGATATAAATTCGTCACGTTAGACGCCGAACAAACACGTTAATACAGGGCTGTGTGGAAGACAGTGTGTGGCACCTGGTCGGTATCAGAAATCAGCTGTTTGTTGTCGTCAATGATCAGTGAGCGCTCGTGCTCGTGACGTCGCTTCAGCTCACTGATGACGTCATCTGAGTCACTGATGGTCTCGTGACGAACCTGCTCCAGTCGCTCCTTCAACACAGCCACCTAACACACACAAACACACACACACACACATCACGGTTAAAATACATTATGATAAATGGATAGATATACTGATAGATAGACAGATAGATAAACACACATACAAATAGATAGACAAACGGATAGATAGACTGATAGACAGACAGACACAGATAAATAGTTAGACAGATTAGCTAAATAGACAGATAGAAAATGGATAGATAGATAGAGACATAGATAGATAGATAGATAGAGACATAGATAGATAGATAGATAGATAGACAGATATATAAATAGACAGATGGATAGATAGACCGATAGATAGACAGATAGATAAACACACAGACAAATAGACAGACAGAGAGTGGAAAACGTGCCTCTTGTTGCAGCATATCTCGCTCGGCACGCACGTCGCCCAGTTGCTCGTTGACAGAGCTGAGTTCGCTGGTGAACCGGCACTGCGCGCGATGACTCGACTCACGTGCCTCTGTCTCCACACGCTCTAACTCTGACTTCAGTCTGATACGCACACACACACACACATACACATGTGTACACAAACACATAGTAAAGGGCGTGGTTGAATAAAACACCATTTAAAAGCACACTGAACAAAACACAACACTTACTAATGCGTGTGTGTGTGTGTGTATTTTTGTGAGTGTATGTGCGAATGTCTACTGACAAATAATAATTTTTCATTGCATATACGCTTGGGAACACAACACACACACACACACACACGCGGGAATATTTGTGTGTTAATTTCCTGGCATATAGAGTGAGCCTGTGTGTATGTGTGTGTGTGTCGGCAGCTGACCGTTGTAGATCGGCGTGTGAGGCGGACGAGACTGCCTGTGGAGTGGTGGCATCACTGCGTTGCTGTTTGAGTTGTTGCAGCTGCTGACTGAGATGGCGGGCCGATTCCTCATGTCGCTGCCGCAGTCGCCGCTCCTTCAGTAGCTCTTGATCGGCGCGGTCGCAGCGCAGCTCCAACTCACGTCGCAGTTTCTCACCACGTCGCACGTCCTGTCGCAACGTGTCCAGCTTGAGCAGCACCGACTCAACCTCCTCCTCCTTGTCGCGAACCTGACGCGATAGTTTCTGCTTTTGAGCGCGAAGCTCAGACAATCTGCCAACACACACACACACATGAATCATCACACACTAGCTAGGCCCAGGCGTACCGTATTTTGACTGATATGATTAAAACAACAAATAACGCTTGAGCTTGAATCAAAGCAATTGGGCGCGCCAATCCATGTCACTGGATTTGTCTGTAATTACTAGTAATAATCATAGATACTGAACATCACATCGATGCAACAGTGGTGAAACTGTAGTGAGGCGACTAGATTATCATTGAGCAGTGCTGTGTTTGTGGACTTGTCGCTCACTTATCGCTGACTTCGGCATACTCTGTCATAGCCAACTTGCGCTGTGACACGGCATCGCCGAGATCACGACTGCTTGTGCCCAGGCGCTCCTGCACGTCAACCAGCTGTTTCTGCAGGTTATCGCGCTCACAACACGCCACCTGCACACAACACAAGCCGGAGTGAGGGATAACATATTGCTCGTGATAAACAGACAAAAACAAGTTGAAACTTGTCCATTTGCACGTGACAAGTGTGAGATGATGACCTGTTAGTCTAGTAACAAGAATTTATCAATGCCAACAGTATGATATTGGCAGTGCAGTGTACGAATACAAATATACACGACAATACCAGGGAACAGCCACATCGGCACAACACACAGACATACAATAATCACACCGCACCACATACTCGTATGTCTATACATATACACAAACAAGCACACACACATAGTCTTCCCTTTAGACATGTAGACATCTGTAACAAATTACACAAGACTATCGTAGAGACCAGAATGTATAGGCGAGTTTAACAACAAAGTGGATACACACATAGTGAGGGAAAGAGACAGGACAGTTCGAGCGGAAGCTCATTTCCTGTACCACAACTAGGTAAGCACACACACACACGAGTTCACCTTGAGGGATCGCTCGATGTCGCGCAATTTGGCGTCTTTCTCGCTGTCCTCATTCTGTTGTTGTTGGCGTCGCACGGCGGCCGCCTCGCTGTTCTTCTTGAACAATGCACTCGACTGACGCTCCAAATCTACTCACACAAACAAGCACCCACACACACACAGACTTCGTCAAGCTCCTGGGCGGAAAAAGGGGTGAGCGTTCAGGGGAGCCGCGAGAGACGGCCTGGCTTCGGCAGCCAATAAGCCTGGCCGTCATTCGTGGCAACGCCGCCTCCATTGTATTGTAGTGTTGTTAATATGTGTACACGTTTGTAAATATATTTGTTTGTGTAAAAAAAAACAAACAAAACACACACAGACACACACAGACGTACATGCACATGAGCACACACGCCAAACACAAAAGGAAACTCGACATAATACAGAGATGACGGATGAACTGAACGAATTGAGCTATGGAGAGACATTAGTTATAAGACTTGGCAGCAAAGTGACATGAGACCATGGTGAATAGGACCCACCAGCGTTGCGTTCGCTCAGCTCCTCGATGCGACGGTGCAGAACATCAAGAGCGCGCTGGTGCTGCTGTTGAAGGTCGGCATCGACGACCTGGCAGCGCTCGTCCACAGTGTCGGACGAGACAGCCAGCGGTCCATGCACGTGCGTCTGAACAGTCCTCGTGGCGTCTGCCAACACATGCCCAGCGGCAATATGAACGCAACACAACAGCCAATCGACAAGAAACAACACCACACCACACACACACACGACTGGCACACAGTGGCTGAAATATATTTGCACTCAGCATGGTCTCAAGTGATTAATGCTATGTCGAAAACGTACATCCAATAACCGTTGCCGTGATAACAATCATGATGAATACAATGATGTATTCTACAATCATAGATGATGTATTCCACAATCATAGATGATGTATTCTACAATCATAGATGATGTATTCTACAATCATAGATGATGTATTCTACAATCATAGATGATGTACTCTACAACCATAGATGATGTATTCTACAATCATAGATGATGTATTCTACAATCATAGATGATGTATTCTACAATCATAGATGATGTATTCTACAATCATGGATGATGTATTCTACAATCATAGATGATGTATTCTACAATCATAGATGATGTATTCTACAATCATAGATGATGTATTCTACAATCATAGATGATGTATTCTACAATCATAGATGATGTATTCTACAATCATAGATGATGTATTCTACAATCATAGATGATGTATTCTACAATCATAGATGATGTATTCTACAATCATGGATGATGTATTCTACAATCATAGATGATGTATTCTACAATCATAGATGATGTATTCTACAATCATAGATGATGTATTCTACAATCATAGATGATGTATTCTACAATCATAGATGATGTATTCTACAATCATAGATGATGTATTCTACAATCATAGATGATGTGTTCTACAATCATAGATGATGTATTCTACAATCATAGATGATGTATTCTACAATCATAGATGATGTATTCTACAATCATAGATGATGTATTCTACAATATCAATAGCCGTCTCGTACGTTGTCAAAGTCAATTTGTAGCTGTGCGTTAGTACATTGGAGGGTTGCATATCTAGTCAGAGCAGTATGAAAGTATCGTATTCGCGAGTGTGTGTGTATGTCTGCGTGTGTGCATGTTTGCAGCGACAGCTTGCTGACTCGGCTCGTATTTGAGCGTTGTGGCAGGCAGTGGTGTGTATGTTGGTGTGTGTGCGCGTGGGCATTTGTGTATGTTGATGTGTGCTTGTGTGCGATGGCAATGAGAAGCCAGTGCATGAGCCGTTGCGAGGACTTATGGGGCCCCCCCGAAGGCAACACTTGGGGCCCCCATTATAAATAAATCACCAAATAATGAATGTATTTATTAGACATAATCACATAATACAAGCTCAGGTGAAAACATCTGAGCAAAAAGGTAAAGGCTATACATAATAAATATGATAAATTTTAATATCATACGTGAAGCAACGGGGCCCCTCAACATTCGCCCCCCGGCCGGGGGGTACGGGGGGCGGTTGCTACGGCTGTGAATACACGTTGTGTGATAGCGATGACGGCAGCTAGTGAAACACGTACCGGCCAGCCGGCGGGACAAGTCGCATTTCTCCTGCTCCAGTCTGTGAATGCGACGCTCGAAGGCCGCCTGCGACAAATCATCGACTCGTGATTGCACCGAAGACTGTGACGTCACGCCGGCTTCATTCAACAAACTGCTCTTGTCGTTCATTCGACTACACACACACATACATACATACACATATACACATCACAAGCGGTCTTCAGAGTACGTACACCAGTGGTTCCCAACCTGTGTTAAGCGAACACTTTTGGGTCGATTTACAATGGCACGAGGGCATGATTTCAGATGTGTTGTGAGCAAAGTCATAACCCTCATTGACCAGCTGGTGAAGAAGAAGCACATACCGCCTCGCGATGAAATCGCTTCAGTTTATTCGTGTGTTCTACTTTTAAAATAGTGAGTGTGTGTGTGTGTGTGTTTATTTGTTTGTATGTATTGTCATTCAACATGAAGTAAACGAATAAAACACCAAGAAAACAGATGATAGAGTGTGTGTCTGTGTGTGTGTGTGTGTCTGTGTATATATATATATATGTGTGTGTGTGTGTGTGTGTGTGTGTGTGTGTGTGTGTGTGTGTGTGTGTGTGTGTGTGTTTGTTTGTTTGTTTGTTTGTATGTATTGTCATTCAACATAAAGTAAACGAATAAAACACTACAAAAACAGATGACAAAGTGCGCTGAGCATCGCTCCTTAGCAGACTTGATGCTAATTATATAGAATGAATATAGTGGAGATTTGTGATGATGGATAGTAACATGTGTGTGTGTGTGTGTGCGTGTGTGTGTGTGTGTGTGTGCGTGTGTGTGTGTGCGTGTGTGTGTGTGCGTGTGCGTGTGGACCAATGCGAGGTGAGAGTGATGACCAGCTGCAGTGCAATACAGCTACCTGTTATTGGTGAATGTGAATCCGACGAACGGCAGATGCAGGGCGGTGAAGTAGGAGTTTGTCGACGGCGGCAGTGTCTCAGACGAAGAGCGCAAATCCAACTCGTCAACGTCGAAATTGCTCGTGTCACAAGGAGAACTGACTTCGGGCACGTACGGTGCGCTAGAGTCTCGTACTGTGCTCCAGTCAACGTCGCTGAACCAAGGGTGACACTGACACACACACACACACGCACATATAAGACACACACACACACGTACGCACATATAAGACACACACACACACACACACAAATATAAGACACACACACACACACGTACGCACATATAAGACACACACACACAAATATAAGACACACACAAACATAGGACACACGCACATACTTACACACACACATATATATAAGACACACACACACACACACATATAAGACACACACAAACATACTTACACACACACACACAAACATACGCACATATAAGACACACACACACACAAACATAGGACACACACAAATATAAGACACATACACACACAACCACACACAAATATAAGACACACACACACACAAACAAAAGATACACACACACACACACATACTTACACAAACATAAGACACACGCACACACATACTTACACACACAAACACACAAATATAAGACACACACACACACAGATATAAGACAAACACACACACACACACAAATATAAGACACACACACGCACACACAAATAAAAGACACACAAACGCATACTCACACAGAATCATTGAGTCCCAGACTACACATAAACACTAACATGCTGATTAGAATAAACACTTCATACACACACACACGGATTTGAAAACGAACAAAACAGGGAAAACCCTAGTTGGAAAATGAAACACACCTTGAAATCGTCGATGCCATTTTGGCCCAGTCTGAACTCTTGCGAGCAGATGAGCCTCTTCAACAGGTCCTTGGCGTGGTCGGAAATATCAACATCGTCGGGGAAATGAACAGAGCTCTATCAACAACAACAAAATTAACAATGATTAACTTCTGAGAAATCTTCTAACTTATGATATCCATAAACTGAAGCAATTGATGGTCAAATGTGTTATTCACAACGGCTGTCCAGCGGAAACATGAGACGTCAGATGTATAAAAAGTTAAAGTTTAAAAGCCTCAAGTGACAGCTATCACACTCGGGATGAAGCCGAGGCTTATGAACACACACACAGGTGTGCCCCGTACAGCTCGCTGCCACCGCAAAACCAACCATACCCACGCTATGACACCACAAGGACGGAAGACGTATTAGAATGCAAAGCACAAAATATGGCTTATATCTGGTACCATCATTCACAACTGGGTGGATATCACTACAACGCCGTACACAATACGTCCACGCAATCACTAACAAGAATTCAGCACACACACACACACACACATAGTGGTCCGATGCGGCCTGCACATAAGCTAACAGTGAAGTCAGACGTGACAGAACAAAGCGAAAATGTGTGGGGCAACTCAGTAAGAATACAGAGTCTGGGGCAACTCAGCAAGGAAACTTGAAACACACACACACACACACACACACACAAAATGTGAGTGTGAGTTGCTGGCACATACGCTGTGGTCCATGATTTTGGCGTAGGTTTCCACCAGACTCTCGGCGTAGAACGGCGTCTCGGCGTACAGCATTTCATACATGCACACTCCCAACGACCACCAGTCACATTCGGCACCGTAGCGACCCTGGTTATCCTCCATTGCCTGACACCAACACACACACACACACACACACACTTATGGAATTATGGTGGAATTTTCTAGAATATTTAACGTCCTATCTGAATTTGTTTTTCAGTTCAGTTTCAGTTTGTTTTTCAGTTATGTGTGTGTGTGTGTGTGTATACACTTTCTGAAGACCAGAAAAAGCGGTGAGACAAATAGAGAATTACACACATACAAAGAAATAAAACACAAAACGCTGTAGAATTCAACAGAACATGCATATCATAAATGACCTACTTCCAGGATACACACGCACACACACACACGCAAACTTATATACAAAATGGTTGAATCAGACACGCAACGTGACTTTTTCTGTATAAGTGTGCCGAATTTCTACAAGAATCCGGTGGGGGAAAATTGTTTATTGTACAAGACCGCAGAGGAACACAAGAATCAGCAGGTCTCATCAATAGTTCCGCACTGACCAGGTGTCATTAATCCAACGATTATCAGCGCACTGACAAAATTCACTGGCGGACCAAGAGAGGGCTGAAGCCCCCCAAAATGTTTCCATCAACTCCTCATAACTAAGAGGTTCACTAAATATGGTCAAGAAAAAATATCTTTTTGTAGACTTTGTTGATATAAGCAGTGCTTATATCCTGTATTATCCTCACGTGTTATCCTCGCGTACCACTAGGGTAGAAAAATCGGCATAAAGCGGTGGAGTTTTATAGACCCCAACTAGCGCCATATATCGCCTTATGTTTGACTGTGTGTATATATGATGATGACAGTGAGAGTGATGATCGGACCCTGAGTATTTCGGGGCTGATGTAGTCTGGCGTGCCGACAGCCATGTTACTCTGCACCGTGCCGTCCGACCCCAGGCGCAAACACGAGCCGAAGTCGGCCAGTCTAATATGGCCGTTGGCATCGAGTAGAACGTTGTCGGGCTTGATATCGCGGTGCACGTATCTCAGCCGGTGAATCGAGTCAATGGCCAACACCATCTCGGTGATGTAGAACTTGGCCATAGTCTCCGGGATGCCGTCGGCGAACTTGGCCAACAGCGTCAGCAAGTCGCCACCGCAGTAATAATCCATCACCAAGTACTGACACACACACACCCACACACACACACACACACACACACACGAACATTCATGCTGGATCCGAAATACAGGAAACAATGAAAACCCACGCTTATCATTCAAGCAATAGCTGGCACTCACACACACACACACACACACACACAGTACAGTACAGTATTGCATTTATATGGCGCTTTACACCAAAGGTCTCTAAAGCGCACACTCAAACACACACCCACACACAGACAGACAAACATAAACACATACTCCCACACAAAGAAAAACATATAAACAGCACAAGGCGACATACAAGTACACACACACACACACACACATGAGTGCCTCCATAAATATGACATTTCTGAACATGACATAATCCAAACAGTACGATATATTGGCGTCAAATAAGTTGCTTAGCGGAGAGAGTGAACGGAGACTGACGAGGTTATTGTGGTCCTGAAAGGCGTAGTGCAGGTCGGTGATCCACCGTCTGTCGCCGAACACGAGTACGTCCCGTTCCTCCTGAAAACAGGCCGTTTCGGCTCGTTTCAACATCTGCCACTTGTTGAGGATCTTCATGGCGAACACCTGCAACACACAGTACACACCAGCACGCAGGAACACGGTCAGTTAAAAGTTAAATGTTTAAAGGTTGAAGGCCTCAAGTGACAGCTGCTACACGGGAAGAAGTCGAAGATTATGAACACACAGGTGTGTCCCGTGCAGCTCGCTGCCACCGCAGAACCGACCCTCTTCACGCTATGACGCCACAAGGACGGAAGACGTATTAGAGAGGGCCACCTCCCCAGAATGCATGACACAACAGGACAGGGACTGTTGGATTATAGAATTCGCCAAAAGAAATTCTCCTCCGCCGGGTTTCGAACCGCGAACCTCCAGCTTGTGAGACGGGTGTGCTACCACTACACCACGGAGTACAACAACAGCACTGCAGACAAACTACAGCCAATCATGAGTATATAACTAGCTCGGCAGCTCGGTAGCTATAACCTAACATAGCCTAGCGTAATTGAAGCATTGCAACACTCACAAACTCTTTCTTGCCACGCAGTTTATTGTTATATATTTATTATATTCTTTCCAACTCTCTTTCTAGACTATTTTCTTTTCGAACTCTCTTTCTCTCTGAATCTTTTGGGCGCTTCCGGTACATGGGGCCACCTTAGGGTGGTAATAGTGCTTGCACTCTTCCCATGCTACTAGATTTGCCTGTAATTAATAATAATAATAATAATGAGACCCCATCTCTCAGTCGGCACGCCTGGGGCGAGTCCAGTGGGCGAAGCGGTGAGTTCCAACAATGACCAAACAATACTGACCACACCAGTCAGTGACAGTACAATACTGACCACACCATTCAGTGATAGTACAATACTGATTACACTAGTCAGTGATAGTACAATACTGACCACACCAGTCAGTGACAGTACAATACTGACTACACCAATCAGTGACAGTACAATACTGACTACACTAGTCAGTGACAGTACAATACTGACTACATTGGTCAGTGACAGTACAATACTGACCACACCAGTCAGTGACAGTATAATACTGACCACATCAGTCAGTGACAGTACAATACTGACCACACCAGTCAGTGACAGTACAATACTGACCAAACCAGTCAGTGATAGTACAATACTGACTACACCAGTCAGTGACAGTACAATGCTGACCACACCAGTCAGTGACAGTACAATACTGACCACACCAGTCAGTGACAGTACAATACTGACTACAACAGTCAGTGACAGTACAATACTGACTACAACAGTCAGTGAGAAAGCAGCACTTGCCTTGTCAGTGGAGCGCATCTTGACCACGCACACCTCACCGAATGCACCGCGACCAATCACTTTCAGCACGTCGAAATCGTCTCGACACAGACGCAATGACTTAACACGCTGCACCGCCGGTCGCACTGATAACATGCACACACACACACATACATCAACTTACATACACACACACCAACTTATATACAAACACAGAACACAGGTATAACATCAACACACACACACACACACATACACACACACAGACATAATATCAACAAACACATACACACACATACATACAGGTATAACATCAATACAAACAAATACACACACACACATACATACACACATCAACTTACATACAAACACAGAACACAGGTATAACATCACCACAAACACATACACACATAATATCAACACACACACACACATATACACAGGTATAACATCACCACAAACACATACACACATAATATCAACACATACACACATATACAAAGGTATAACATCAACACACACACACACACAGACACACATAATCAGGCACAGTATGAACACAAACCTTGCATCACACGAGGCAGCAAACACGGCGACAACAAGCACACTCGACACTTACTACATGCAGTACTCGCAAACAACAACAATACACACACACGCTGATTATATATATAGAGAAAGCAGATGCTGCGACTCCAGCCCATGACAGTCCAACTAACAACTCGCAGCTATTTGTCATAATCAAAAGAACAAAGCTGATGTATTAATCGAACGGTGGCATGTACATGTGTGTGTGTGTGAGTTGTGTATTCACCAAAGTCGAGGAAATCGGAGACGGTTTTCTCGCGTCGCAGGCTGGAGTTTGTGCACTCGTCGAACAGTGCCAGCATGGCGTCGAGTAGTGTTTCCAGCGAGAACGCCTGGCCGTCGACGCCGGTCGGACCGAGCATGTACAGCCGCTCCAGCTGGCCCAGTCTGGTCTCAACTGACTGGTGGAGCTGCAGCTGCGGGTCGCAACCGGGCGGCAGCGGATGCGAGGCGCGTGCGGCCGACAATCTGTGAGCGGCCGAGGGTGCCGACTGCGAGACGGGCGAGGTGACGACGGAAGATGTCGTTGCCGCCGCCGTGGTCGCAACCGGCGACGCACCATCAGCCACTGACAAACTGGACGGCATGACAGTCACCCCCAGCACCGACCAATCACCAGCTTATCGCTGTGTCACACACGCACACACACACGCTCACCATGCACTAGTACCATCAGCACGTCATGACTCACAAACAAAAACGCGCGCGCACACACGAACACAAACGGCAACAACAATCTGCAACAAAAACGAACAGTGAGAATTAGGAAGGATGATAACACGACTTGCCGGTTGAATGAAAGCAAACAACATCATCTATGATTCAATCAATGAATCATTGCCCAATGAGACGATCAACATAACATCACAGTGGCGACAAACACACAAGCACATCACATAATACTGTCACTGTGTCACGTATCACCGCTCTCAACAGCAACAGACTGACATCACCACGTCAACTAACAGCCACTATTGTCACCAGAATCATTCATCAAATCAAGATGGAGCAACAAGCCTTGTATCTCACACACACACACATACACACACGTGCAAGCATACCGGTGTAGGTGCGCACGCAAACGTACAGAACATGACACAGCACACAATCACGGGACGCTGGCTGATTTATCCAATAGAACATGAACTCCGAAGAAATTGCACAATATTGCCAACACGCAAGCTTGCAGCCAGATAAAGAGGAACGAAAGAGAGAGAGAGAGGAAGAGAGAGGAAGAGGGCGGCAGGATGACAAAAATCGTGGCAGAGCGGAAAGCAACGTTGGCTCTGTCAGAAAGTAAGGACCACATAGAAATACTGCGCGCATACAAGCTGGTGAACGCCGCAAAAAATATACCCATCATTAAAAATACAGCTGCAGTCCAAGTTTCGCACATACACACACACACACACACACATACACCCACACACACACACACACAGACATGCGCGCGCACCAGCATCTAGCGACGCCCACGCTCCCAATCACAAATCACGTGCAATCACGGTTGATTGTCAGCCGGGATATTAGATGACATTGACGAAGAAGCACTGCACTGCACTACTGCAATACCACGACAGCGAGAGAAATGCACAGCCGAGAGGCCGGGATTTCCCGTCGCACTGGACGCATGATAATTGCAACAATAACCAATAATAACGCAACGAGACTGGAATGTCTCTGCACTCGTGATTCATATACAGAGGCACCTCAGATTATCGGCAGCCTGACTGATTCACATAAGACGTTCGTCATATGACCTGTGGCTCCAGCTAGAAATACAGGTTCTCACTCTGGTGGGCGGGGTGAGGGAATTATCTGCGCTCTATAGCTGAATATTAACTCTTGTTCTCCCCCGTACTTTATCCAGACGAGCTTGGAAAATTCTAACCGTGTTCGCATTTTCCACCCAACCCGGCAAACTATTCGTAAACACAAAAACTAAAACTGTATTTATAGAAAGGCGCGCGTGGGCATCACTGCCCCAAGAGATCGCAACACCACCATACTTCGAACCCGACTCTCACACCTCGACTCCACGCTCACACCGTGACATACGGGAGCACACACACACGACACACACACACACACACACAGTTCAGACAGTCACGCATAACAACCAATCAGCGGCGAGCTGGTCAAGTGCTCGCCGCCGCAGGACGTAAACACGTAGCAGCATGACACACATACACAGTAAACTACACACAATCAGGCACAATGACACGGTCACACTCTCACACATAATCTCTCACTCCCTCGCACCATGCACAATGACACAACACTATTCCAGATGACGATGGCGAGCTGATGGCAAAATATTCCAGATGACGAGTTTCTCTGGTTTGACGAGCATATACTACGGATTTGTTCATGCACGAGTTATGAGCAATAATACAAGTTATGAGCACAATTCAAGCCAGTCATATTCCGAGTTACAAGTCATAACTCAAGTCACGAGCAAATGGACGGATGAGTCATGATCAGTCATGCTTCATGTTACGAGTAATACTTTACTTTACGAACAAAGATTAAAATTATCAGTAATCTTTCAAGTTACACCTCTTTCTCGCTACACCCTCTGACCGTAATATCGTGTAAATATTTCGTCCGTTTAAATGTCACCTTATCTAGCATTTACCCTATCCTCGTTTTAGCATACACTTTTGTTTCTGGTCCCTTCGCGCCCTTGTATCATTCTGGCGCTATACGAAATAAATGTTGTTTTTGTTATGAAGAATGACCTGCTTCCTTCTCATATTGCATCCGCAGGCTCCTGCTCAGCTCATTCTCCTCCGTGAACATCTCCTTCGCTGCTACCGCGAAACACAGCCATATCCACATAGCCGCACCCGCCTATCACTCTACTACGTTACGATGTTATATATTTCAACCCAAAGTCAACCAGTGATATGTACGCTTTTTTATGCAACCAGTGATTTTTGCACGTTGTTTCAATTTTATGTGATGTATTCTATGCTTTCGATTGCACTTTCTCTGTATATTCACCTCTACTTAGTGGAAACTGGCCGTTCAATACAATTACAAGTACGACAACAATATCATGAAGACGAAACCCAACCAATTACACTCAAAGCGTGTTTATGTTGAAAAATGAGCCATAAATGCGTTTGTGCATATGAAAGGCCCTCGATACAACCCACAAACGGATGATATACGAAATTGTTCGCGACCATGAAACAACATCAAACAAAGTGCCACCAAATAAGACTTCACTCACAGCCACATTTCACAGTCTCGTTGGAGAAAACTTACCATAAAAACCTCCAATTGATGGCACTGTAAAACAAAAAGCTATTTAGCAAACGCAAATCGTCAACCACGTAAACATCAATAACAAGACAACTACTGAAGAGCCGATTTCGACGTAACTAGCGCAGAACACCCTACAAACAAAGGCTGCCAAACGATATAAAAACAAGGCTGGAATTTCACTGCGAAAAAATATTGCTATGGAATTACAAAGCTTTTAGAATGTCTAAAACTTGACTGCCTTGTCTTAACTGAATCATGCATACATATGCACACGTGAACGCATAAACGCTCTGAAGATAAGACAACATACATACTAACATATTTATTAATATACATACTAACATAATTATAAACATATTCATTAAGGACAATATTGTATAACTCAACGGCAAAGACGAATAACACTACCACAACGGTAACTCACTAACTATCACTGGCACAATGTTGCATACCAGAGGCACACGAAACGACAATAAAAATCCTCACAAACATAACTCGCTTCACGTAAAAAACAACAGTTCATGGTACGGTGTGGTACGCTCAAGTCCTCTTAAAAACGCACGCAATTGCGCATCGATTCGACACAGCCGTAAACAACGCATTAACTCACAAAGAAAACCATTCAGCGGAAACAATTCGACGCAGACACACCAAAACACCAACAAACACTGTCACATTACACACACACGGTAGAATATTTTCATCCGATGAATGACATATCAGACAGCTCCCAAATCAACAAGTCAAACGAACAAACCGACACCACACCTCTCTAACACATTAACAAATTGAACCATTAGTTTATGAATAATGAAACTCGGAAAAACTCGGTAAAAAAAAGAATTATGTATTCACACACTCACACACACAAGGATACAATGTGAATAATTCGAGTAATGACACCCGCATACACACACACGTGACAAAATGTATCACAAAATCAATACGGACTCAACTATTGACACACAGACATACACACACACACACACACAAGTCAGCAAGCAATCAGCTGGTTACTCGACATCATCCTCGGTGATTTGAGTCCTCGATAACAGTCCAGAAGAAGCAGCCACACGCTATCACACACACACACACACACACACACACACACACACACACACACACACACACACACACACACACACACACACACACACACACACACACACACACACACACACACACACACACACACACACACACACACACACACACACACACACACACACACACACACACACACACACACACACACACACACACACACACACACACACACACACACACACACACACACACACACACACACACACACACACACACACACACACACACACACACACACACACACACACACACACACACACACACACACACACACACACACACACACACACACACACACACACACACACACACACACACACACACACACACACACACACACACACACACACACACACACACACACACACACACACACACACACACACACACACACACACACACACACACACACACACACACACACACACACACACACACACACACACACACACACACACACACACACACACACACACACACACACACACACACACACACACACACACACACACACACACACACACACACACACACACACACACACACACACACACACACACACACACACACACACACACACACACACACACACACACACACACACACACACACACACACACACACACACACACACACACACACACACACACACACACACACACACACACACACACACACACATAAACAAACACGCACACACACATAAACATACACGTACAGAGCGATAATAAACCTAGCACAAACACAATAGCACGTTGCTGTCGTTGGTAATTATTGGACATAGAGAAGTATCATACGACTAACGTCACGTGATTTAGATTGTCTGCACCAGACAATATGATTGCGCAACAACAACCACATCTACCACAGATCATTTAAAACGCATTACTATCATGATTTCTGGTTATATTTGCATATTCAATGTGTTGTTTTTTTCCATTGACTACCAGGTAAATCTATCCAATGTATTGTTATAATTGCATATATAATTACATGTATTATTACTTTAAAATATATCGGCAAATGATTCAAGCATATTTACAAGTAACGCTACATAAAAACAGCCACTGAATGTCTTAAATGTGTGGAACTATTCCCGGTTACCCGTCCAACTGAAGGCAGCCTCTCCATGAGCATGGAGAAGAGTTCCGGCGGAATGGTCTTCTCCATGACGGCGAGCAGTTCCTTGGGCTGCTGGCACAGCGCAACGGCCACGCAGATGTGCTCGAGACCGGAGTCCACCTCGCCCTGCTGCAGCAAAATCTCGCCCAACTGAAGCTGCTGCAAGAAGAACGCCTGCATTTCCTCGGCAGACTTGAACTCGGGAATCGACATGGTCTCGCCGGCGGCGCGCTTCTGACGTTTACCTGCCACACACACACAAACAAACAAACACACACACATTGATTAGAAGATTGGAAAAACTAGGATATATTGGAAAAAGGGGAGAAATAATTGTGACATTCAAAACTCTTACTAGGAAATATCAAAAAACTTATTCAGAATCGGATTGAAATATATATATGGAGATATATAGCTTTCCAAACAGATGCATCAACGATTGGAACGAAATTCCTGTCTACATCACAAACCAAAACGCAGACACAGGGCATAGACAACGAACAAATGTACAACGTAGAAAATAAAAACACAGGCGGTGAACGTGTAAATGTATACGTTTTTCACGCAGCCGTTTCCTGAAGTCTGGCGCGCTGCGGCGCTTCTTGTCGAAATAGACAAAATAGCCGACGAAAAGACTGCCAAACACCGCCGCCACGGCAATGGACATTCTTGACAATGTCATCTTGACAATGAGATCGTCCAAGCCCTGCCGAAAATAGGAATGTCATTGTGAAAAATAAAAGTCAATTATTCATAGACGAACCAGCATGAAAGCTGAAAAGAACATTAACTACTGATGACCATGAAAGTCGTTATATGAAGTGAAAACTTCGTTTTCAGCGGATATATCGATTTGCTCACAAAATCCATATATCCGATAAAAACCATAACCTGACATTACTGATTTTTCCAATTGTATAACATCAATGAGCTGGCTGGTGCGCGCATAAAATATAGACATGAATAAAACACCAACATTAATAAAATCAATATTACTTCGGACAGTGAACAGTGAATGTGGGCAAGCAAAAATAAGTTAGCAGCCAAATAAAATACCTGATAAACCAGGAAACAATTTATACCACAGGACAAACAAGAAACAAACAGCACGAGATATCTCACGTGACAAGAAACACAAGAAAACTCACCGGAAGACTGCATGATAGGGCTGCCAGGCACAACGACGGAAAACGACAAACCAGATGCCGAAAAAGAGACTAAATGACAAAAAATAGGGTTTGTCGATTGGGGAATTGAAAATCCGACAGAAGGACAACTATTTGATATTTCTCGAGTTATAAGGCTGGGTCGTTAACATTGACCTTACCATGGGCGTAAATACTAGGGAGTATATGATTTGTCGGGGAGTATATGATTTATTACCCACGAAAAATTAGGTGGGGGTATAAATATGCAATTAAATCCTCCCGAGAACTCTGCTGAGTTGAGTGCATTGTGTATATTTTCATCAAAATCAGCACACCAAAAAATAGCACTGCACGACAAATGTGTGTATGAAATACTTTTCTGCGTTGCAATTGAATAGGTATAAATTGTTCAGGTTCCCATACAATGGGCCAATTGAGTTAGCTTTGAAAATCACGCATGCTGTCATGCTCCCGAGCCTCGACACAAATCTATGCCCTCACCAAGTGCCTTTGATTTGGGGATGATTTTGCGCACCACCACTATGTTTGTGTTTAATTCAATTTTAAGCCAACGTGCGCTGATCTGACTGATCCGTTGATCACCCCTAGTGAACGGCGGTTAGCAAGTCAAACGATTGGAATCATTTAGGTCCAGCCTGCACTCTCACCCCAGAATCATAGAATTCCGCACGAAAAAATCAAACCGAGCCCTTGGACTCTTTCCCAACATCAACGATAAAATTAAAATAAGATACGAATACGATAAAAGACGAAAACATTGATAAAACAAGTTTCAATGACATGTATTGTACCAAAACTCAACGTAACTCAAAACTCATACGGTTGACTGATGTGGCAATGTGACGCTTAATCGACCTCCTCGATTGTGGGTCCACCAGAGCCCGAGCCAGCAGCACCACCACCACCAGGCATACCACCAGGCATGCCACCGGGCATACCTCCAGGCATACCACCGGGCATACCACCAGGCATACCTCCAGGAGCACCACCAGCAGCCTGATACAACTTAGTGATGATCGGGTTGCACACCTTCTCCAATTCCTTCTGTTGATGTTCAAACTCCTCCTTTTCGGCCAGTTGGTTGGCGTCCAGCCACTTGATCGTCTCATTGCATTTGTCCAGAATGGTCTGCTTGTCAGCGTCGGAGACCTTGTCTTTGAACTTCTCGTCTTCCACGGTCGACTTCATGTTGAAACAATATGATTCCAGACCGTTCTTGGAGCCGATCTTCTCGCGCTGACTCTCGTCATCCGCTTTGAAACGCTCTGCCTCGTTCACCATGCGCTCAATGTCCTCCTTGCTCAAACGGCCCTTATCATTGGTGATGGTGATCTTGTTCTCTTTTCCGGTCGACTTGTCTGTGGCTGCAACATTCATTATGCCGTTGGCGTCAATATCGAAGGTGACGTCGATCTGGGGAACACCACGAGGAGCAGGAGGAATTCCGGTGAGTTCGAACTTGCCCATCAGATTGTTGTCCTTGGTCATGGCACGCTCTCCTTCGTAAACCTGAATCAAAACACCTGGTTGGTTGTCGGCGTAGGTGGTGAATGTTTGCGAATGTTTCGTCGGAATGGTGGTATTGCGCTTAATCAGAGCCGTCATGACTCCGCCGGCAGTTTCGATACCCAGCGAAAGCGGAGTGACATCGAGGAGCAACAGATCTTGAACCTCTTCCGATTTGTCTCCGTGAAGAATTGCCGCCTGCACAGCAGCACCGTAAGCCACGGCTTCGTCGGGGTTGATAGACTTGTTCAATTCCTTACTATTGAAAAAATCCTTCAGCAGACTCTGAATCTTAGGGATGCGAGTAGACCCTCCAACCATGACAATATCATGAATGTCACCCTTGCTCATCTTGGCATCTCGAAGAGACTTCTCCACCGGTTCCAGCGTTCCACGAAACAGATCATTGTTGAGCTCTTCAAATCGAGCACGAGTGATTGACGTGTAGAAATCAATGCCCTCCATCAAAGAGTCGATCTCGATAGAAGCTTGGCTAGAAGACGACAGCGTACGCTTTGCTCGCTCACATGCCGTGCGGAGGCGGCGCAAGGCACGCTTATTGGAAGTCAAATCCTTCTTGTGCTTGCGCTTGAATTCGTTAACAAAATGGTTGACCATTCGGTTATCGAAATCCTCGCCACCCAGATGAGTGTCACCAGCTGTGGATTTCACCTCGAAAATGCCGTCTTCGATTGTCAGGATGGACACATCAAACGTGCCACCACCCAGGTCAAATATGAGTACATTCCTCTCGCCACCAACCTTCTTGTCGAGACCGTAAGCGATGGCGGCCGCTGTTGGCTCGTTGATGATGCGAAGAACGTTGAGGCCAGCGATGGCCCCCGCGTCCTTAGTAGCCTGACGCTGTGAATCGTTGAAATACGCTGGCACCGTGACAACAGCGTCGGTCACCTTCTTGCCCAGGTACGCCTCGGCCGTATCCTTCATCTTGGTCAGAACCATCGAGCTGATCTCCTCCGGAGAGAAGATCTTGGACTCATTCTTGTACTCAACCTTGACCTTCGGTTTGCCAGCCTCGTTGACCACATCAAATGGCCAATGCTTGAGATCTGACTGAACATGGGAATCGTCAAAACGACGTCCAATCAGTCGCTTTGCGTCTGTAAAATAAACAAACATGTGAGCCGATATAAATAATAAAATAGTGACAATGAGTGTTCACAGATTTCACGAAATAACCCAATAACGCCAACCACCTAGCAAAATATGTTCGGGGCGGGAGTAGAGCATTAATTGGGCAATTAATAAACCGCAGCCTTACAAGACCTTCAGTCAGCACCAAAATCCCCATGATATCTTTCTACACAATCATACAGTATTCGACAAACATCTAACTACACTACACACCAAACAAGCCATAATAGCTACGCTAACACTCGCTGCCATAACACACGTAGTCACATATGAATTACTTTATCAATACTCATGGCGTACAACTGTCAAAAATCAATACAGCAGTCTAAATTTACCCTTCTCCCCGAAACAAAGCAGAGGAAGATAACGACCAGTTGCAAAAAATGGCAAAAGAAAAATCATAGAAATCTTTGGATTATAAATCAATCAAAACGCATTAAAAACTGAACACTTACCGAAAACAGTGTTGGAAGGATTCATCGCTACTTGATTTTTAGCAGCATCTCCAATGAGGCGCTCAGTATCAGTGAACGCAACATAGGAAGGAGTAGTACGGTTGCCCTGGTCATTGGCAATAACTTCAACCTTGCCGTGTTGGAAAACACCCACGCACGAATAAGTGGTGCCCAGATCAATTCCAATAGCCGGAGCTTTCGCCATTATACCACCTTCCAGAAAATAGCAGACAACCGGAACAGCCAACGGTACGCCAACACAAAATCGGATGTCACCGTTGCACAGCGCTTTATATAAACTTGGCGCGGAACGTTCCAGAACCCTCGGGTTCAGTTCGAAACATTCTATATATGACGTCATACAAGTTGTAAAAAACAAATGACAAATTTTTTTGAGAGCTCGGTGCAGCCAATGAAAAATCATGCGTCAATAAATCTCACTGTATTAATTTTTTTCTAGTATCATTAATGAATATGCAGAAATGGAATGCTCTAGAAGCCATGTTGTTCTATAAATTATTGACGTAATATACATCAAATTGATTAATTGTAGATTTTTGTCTCTGAATATCAAGTTTTAATTCATTTCTATCAAAATGCTCATTTTGTATAAACTTATTGGTAATGCTTACTTCCTATTTTGCTAAACAAAATGTTCATTACAAACAAAATGTTCTAGAACTCACTCTGACGCCTTTATTGCACTTATACTTAAGTTTACTATGTGGAATATTTGATACAGGTGTTATTATTTGAATTGAATTTATAACGGACATGCCGCTTTCCTGCATGGGTTCTTCCTTGCATCTAAACACGCTGCTTTTCAACCCAGACTGGAGAAGCCTAATGTTGATGTTAAAATTATGAATAACTATTGTCAAATTTATTTGTTGTTTTTTCTCAAGTTGCTAGAAACTGCCACATTCATTCTCAACTATCTTCACATACCTTACACAATAGTTTATTTGACGAATCTCAATATATACGTAGTCTCAATATATACGTAATCAATAATATCAATATCTCACGTTATATATGACGCATGACGCATGTATGTGTATGACGCATGACGCATGACGCATGTATCGCATGACGTCAAATATGTGTATGCAATTACTTTTCATTCAGGTCTGCGTTGCAATTGAATGGGCATAAATTGTTCAGGTTCCCATACAATGGGCCAAGTTTGAGTTAGCTTTGAACATCAGGCATGGTGGCTGTCATGACCCCGAGCCTCGACTCGAATCTATGTCCTTGGACCTTACCCTCTCCATGTGCTTTTTATTTTGGGATGATTTTGCGCACCACTACTATGTTTTCACTGCTTCATAGCACAAAACGACAGCAGGCATACGAAATACACAGCGCTGGACAACAGCTGATGTGGGGTTTTGCTGATAATGGAGCGTTCGCTCATAAAATCATGTGGTATACGACCGAGTTTCATCTGCCGTTCATCAATTTTGTGCGTCCTCACGGAAATATTCCGGTTTAAAATTGGTTTTTAATTCAATTTTAACCCAACGTGCGCCCGACTGATCCGTTGATCACCCCCAGTGAACGGCGTTTAGCAAGAATTCCGCACGAAAAAATCAAACCGAGCCCTTGGACTCTGTCCCAACAACAACGATAAAATTAGACGAAAACATTTATAAAACAAGTTTCAATGACATGTATTGTTGAAAAACTCAACGTAACTGAAAACTCATACGGTTGACTGATGTGGCAATGTAACGTCCTCCAAGATTGACCTCTTAGTCGACCTCCTCGATTGTGGGTCCACCAGAGCCCGAGCCAGCAGAACCACCACCACCAGGCATACCACCGGGCATGCCACCGGGCATACCTCCAGGCATACCACCGGGCATACCACCAGGCATGCCTCCAGGAGCACCACCAGCAGCCTGATACAACTTAGTGATGATCGGGTTGCACACCTTCTCCAATTCCTTCTGTTGATGTTCAAACTCCTCCTTTTCGGCCAGTTGGTTGGCGTCCAGCCACTTGATCGTCTCATTGCATTTGTCCAGAATGGTCTGCTTGTCGGCGTCGGAGACCTTGTCTTTGAACTTCTCGTCTTCCACGGTCGACTTCATGTTGAAACAATATGATTCCAGACCGTTCTTGGAGCCGATCTTCTCGCGCTGACTCTCGTCATCCGCTTTGAAACGCTCTGCCTCGTTCACCATGCGCTCAATGTCCTCCTTGCTCAAACGGCCCTTATCATTGGTGATGGTGATCTTGTTCTCTTTTCCGGTCGACTTGTCTGTGGCTGCAACATTCATTATGCCGTTGGCGTCAATATCGAAGGTGACGTCGATCTGGGGAACACCACGAGGAGCAGGCGGAATTCCGGTGAGTTCAAACTTGCCCATCAGATTGTTGTCCTTGGTCATGGCACGCTCTCCTTCGTAAACCTGAATCAAAACACCTGGTTGGTTGTCGGCGTAGGTGGTGAATGTTTGCGAATGTTTCGTCGGAATGGTGGTATTGCGCTTAATAAGAGCCGTCATGACTCCGCCGGCAGTTTCGATACCCAGCGAAAGCGGAGTGACATCGAGGAGCAACAGATCTTGAACCTCTTCCGATTTGTCTCCGTGAAGAATTGCCGCCTGCACAGCAGCACCGTAAGCCACGGCTTCGTCGGGGTTGATAGACTTGTTCAATTCCTTACTATTGAAAAAATCCTTCAGCAGACTCTGAATCTTAGGAATGCGAGTAGACCCTCCAACCATGACAATATCATGAATGTCACCCTTGCTCATCTTGGCATCTCGAAGAGATTTCTCCACCGGTTCCAGCGTTCCACGAAACAGATCATTGTTGAGCTCTTCAAATCGAGCACGAGTGATTGACGTGTAGAAATCAATGCCCTCCATCAAAGAGTCGATCTCGATCGAAGCTTGGCTAGAAGACGACAGCGTACGCTTTGCTCGCTCACATGCCGTGCGGAGGCGGCGCAATGCACGCTTATTGGAAGTCAAATCCTTCTTGTGCTTGCGCTTGAACTCGTTAACAAAATGGTTGACCATTCGGTTATCGAAATCCTCGCCACCCAGATGAGTGTCACCAGCTGTGGATTTCACCTCGAAAATGCCGTCTTCGATTGTCAGGATGGACACATCAAACGTGCCACCACCCAGGTCAAATATGAGTACATTCCTCTCGCCACCAACCTTCTTGTCGAGACCGTAAGCGATGGCGGCCGCTGTTGGCTCGTTGATGATGCGAAGAACGTTGAGGCCAGCGATGGCCCCCGCGTCCTTAGTAGCCTGACGCTGTGAATCGTTGAAATACGCTGGCACCGTGACAACAGCGTCGGTCACCTTCTTGCCCAGGTACGCCTCGGCCGTATCCTTCATCTTGGTCAGAACCATCGAGCTGATCTCCTCCGGAGAGAAGATCTTGGACTCATTCTTGTACTCAACCTTGACCTTCGGTTTGCCAGCCTCGTTGACCACATCAAATGGCCAATGCTTGAGATCTGACTGAACATGGGAATCGTCAAAACGACGTCCAATCAGTCGCTTTGCGTCTGTAAAATAAACAAACAAGTGAGCCGATAGAAATAACAATAAAATTGTGACGATAAGTGTTCACACATTTCACAAAATAACCCAATAACGCCAACCCCCTAGCAATATGTTCGGGGCGGGAGTAGAGCATTAATTAAGCAATTCATAAACCTGAGCCTTACAAGACCTTCCGTCAGCACCAAAATCCCCATCATATCTTTCTCCAAAATCATACAGTATTCGACAAACATCTAACTACACTACACACCAAACAAACCATAATAGCTACGCTAACACTCGCTGCCATAACACACGTAGTCACACATGAATTACTTTATCAATACTCATGGCGTACAACTGTCACAAATCAATACAGCAGTCTAAATTTACCCTTCTCCCCGAAACAAAGCAGAGGAAGATAACGACCAGTTGCAAAAGATAGCAAAAGAAAAATCATAGAAATATTTAGATTATAAGTCATTCAAAACTGAACACTTACCGAAAACAGTGTTGGAAGGATTCATCGCCACTTGATTTTTAGCAGCATCTCCAATGAGGCGCTCAGTATCAGTGAACGCAACATAGGAAGGAGTAGTACGGTTGCCCTGGTCGTTGGCAATAACTTCAACCTTGCCGTGTTGGAAAACACCCACGCACGAATAAGTGGTGCCCAGATCAATTCCAATAGCCGGAGCTTTCGCCATTATACCACCTTCCAGAAAATAGCAGACAACCGAGACCCAAAAATGCGCCAACACAAAATCGGGCGTCACCGTTTCACAGCGCTTTATATAAACTTGGCGCGGAACGTTCCAGAACCCTCGGGTTCAGTTCGAAGCATTCTATATATGACGTCAAACGAGTTGTAAAAAACAAATTACAAATAATTTTGAGAGCTCGGCGCAACCAACGTAAAATCATGTGTCAATCAATTTAACTGTAATCAATTCTTTTCTTATATTATTAATAAATATGCAGAAATGGAATGCTCTAGAAGCCATGTTGTTCAATAAATGATTGACGTCATCTACATCAAAGTGTCATTAATTGTAGGTTTTTGTCACGGAATATCATGTTTTAATTTATTTCTATCAAAATAATCATTTTGTATTTACTTATTGGTAATGCTTATTTCCTATTTTGCTAAGCGGTATCCTTAAAAACAAAATGTTCTATAACTTACTCTGAAACCTTTATTGCAATTATACTTGACTTTACTCTCTGAAATAATTGATACACTTGTTATTATTTGAAGTGAATTGATAATGGACATGTCGCTTTCCTTCATGGGTTCTTCCTTGCATCTAAGCACACTGCTTTTCAACCCAGACCGGAGAAGCCTAATGTTTATGTTAAAATTCTGAATAACTATTGTCCAATTTCTTTGTTGTTTCTTCCTGAGTTGCTGGAAACTGCCGCATTCATTTTCAAATATCTTCAAATACCTTACACAATAGTATATTTGACGAATCCCAATATGGCCTCATAATTAATCGATCCACTTATGTATCAACTCTTACTCTTGCCTAATTACTTCAACAATACGCTCAGAAACAGTTTTTTTCTCCCATTCTTGTAGACTTTTCCTGGGAAATTGACTGAGTTGACCATATGACCTCATTGATGACATTGGGGAATAAATCACTCTGTTCTGGGACTCTGCTGTGGATCTTCCTACTTATCAGATTAAGGACAAGAGGACATACGCGGGATAAGAGGACGTATTGTCAGCCTACGAATCATGAGCAAGTACACTCCAAATGCTCATGGTGAGGATTTTAGTGGGCTCAGGCGAGACTTGGCACTTTTTTGAGGGATTCAGGTCCCCAAGCCTCTCCTTGGTGCCGACACACCGTGCATAGTATACTCCAGGGGCGTAGATTTGTGTCGAGGCTCGGGGGGATGACAGTCATCATGCATTAGTGTTTAAAGTTGACTCAGTTGGTCAATTGTATGGGACTCTCAACTATTTTCGGCCTATTCAATTACAACCATCATTCCTCAATGAAAAGTATATTGCGTAAAGTATAATTTTTCACATATTCATAATTTTTCACATTTTCTGTGTAGTTATTTTTTGCTATGCTGGTTTTGATGATAATATACCCAATGAACTTAACTCAGCAGAATTCTCGTGGGGTATAATTACATATACCCCCTCCCATTTGTAGGGGTGTAATACTCCAGCACCCCCAGGATCTACGTCCACGGTATACACACAACATACACATGCAGTGTAGAAGCGGTTGCCTAGATACGCCATGTTGAGCCTCGGCTCGTTGCCATGACGACACAATCTCCGCCTGACGACCACACTCGACGACCATAACGTCAAAATGAATGTTTATTGCTCATCTTGTAGGCGTGCAATTGGCGTCGTTTGTGCCTCTTAAATCGCGTCGGCAAGCGGAGGTGCCCATGGCCTCGTGGCACGTGCACCATGCTCACGTCTCGTGCACAATGCTGTGCTACCATCAACACACTGAAATATGTCATTATACGTAACTGTTGAAAGCGTTGAATCAAATTATTTCGACAATTTTCTCCAAAATATTAGCGATATTTGGAAATATGCGCTTTGCGTGTTTTGTGGAAACGCGAAATCAATGATGAGTTGCATATGAATGAAAATATTTATCCTGCAGATTGAAACGTTCTTTTTTGCCTGCTTCGATTTTTAGTTCAAAATCAAGTGCCAAAGAATAAATCTTCAAAAAATGCCGATTCTTAGAATATTAGCTATCTATTTATAGATACATCCTCAGTGGAACCGCAAAGTTATGACGACACAATGATATCGAATCAGATAGCAGTGACGTAACGATGTTGCTGAGAAGAATAACATTATGTTCTTGTCAATCTGCCGAATTATTCGCAGAATTTTCACATTGTTTAGCTGAGGTGTTACATGCGATTCTTGGTGTGCGTGTTCGTGTGTGTGTGTGTGTGTGTGTGTGTGTGAGTGTGTGTGTGTTAGAGCTCAGTGTTGTACGGACGGGAGGCAGGTAGGCAGGGAGGTGGTGCTGCTCTCTTGATCAAGCTCTGTGTTGTCGACACATCGCTGCTTCAAACCACACCAACGACACTTCAGGTGTGTATGTGTGTGTGTGTCTGTGTTTATAATATCCAAGATATTTATTTATTTTGAAATTGTTCTGCTATATTTATTTATATGAACAATTTAATTGATCATGATCTGGTGAATTAAATTACATTGATTTATTGGCGAAATTGTCATCATGAGATTTCATCTTGATTTAGTTTAAATTATACAATATTAACATATGTTTCTTGTGACCCCCGGAGTGATACATGAAAGCGATGGATGAGAAAATAAATATAAATGACAAAATAAAAATAGAACTATACAAGAACAAAACATAATTCAATTTCTATTAGAAATATGCGTTGTAGCGTAAACATACGATGTTTTAATTGCATATTTCAGTGTGAGAGGCTGCACTGTGTCATATGATTGAACTTAATGTTGGTTTAGTGTACGCGTATTGTACAGACAATCACCATTGTTGAGCGGCATTATACCCAACAGCCAACTTGGTCTATTTGTGCGATCTGACCCACTGATGTACCATTGTCTGCTAATGTACTATGGAATGTTGCATTTCCCCATGTTCTGCACCCACATGCTGCACGCCAACACAGTGACGGGTAACTTGTGGGTAATTCACCCCTGGTCTGGAGTGGAGGAGTTACCAAGTGGGAAATTATATGTCGGACAGAACAAAACAACTATTTGTGAGTGCTTTATCAATCCGAATTCGTAAATTTTCGCTTCTAGTGTTTTTTTCTGACATTTAATTTGGTGGATCAATTTGTACACATGCGCGTGAAGATATATTATATTATAGTGGCTTTGTTGGTTTTCTCAGTGTTTTTATTGTGTAAAAAGCGAATAGTTGACCCGGTCAGATATGTGAGGAATTAGAATGAGAGAAAAAATGCCACCGTTCATTACGTCTCTTCACTATCAACTATCATTGCATTTGCAATTTGCAATGAACCATTTTTACTACATGAAAGTGATGATAAACTCTTGCGTGTGTAGGTATTTTGAGTGTGTAATTCTTGAAAACACACAATAATGCACACACACACACAGACACACACAGACACACACACACACACATTCACACACAAGCAGACAAAAATGTGCATTGCACATATACCTACACATTGTGCATGTGTATGTTGCAACAATACATAGAAAGCTATGATTCATCAATATATCTTACTGTTTATCATGTGTGTGTGTGTGTGCCAGTGTGTTATGTGTGTGTGTGTGTGTGTTGTGTCTATGAGTGTGTAGGTGTGAGTGCGAGAGTGTGTGTGTGTGAGTGTGTGTGACTGTTATGGTTGTGGTGACATTGTATCGGACCATATTATTGGTGCTTTTTTGCTCCGATGCAGTTCAGATTACTCGTTTTTACAATGGGCTCGCACACGTCTATATGCGTGCATGTGTGAGTGTGTGTGTGTGTGTGTGTGTGTGTGTGTGTTGTTTCTCTGTGCAATTACCCCGTTCTATCAGCACGTACATCTTAGTGGGCGAGTGTGGAGTGCATTTAAGTGACAACTCATGTCTGCTGATTGTTTCCTCTGCTCTTTCATTTTCTCTCTTGTGCTCTGTCTTTCACCAGGTGGTCTTCGGTAGCACAGCAGGGAACAATTGTATGAACTTGTTCATGATTGTTCCAGATTTGTTTGTTTGTTATAGATCAGGGGGTAATTTATATTATCTGTCCATTGCTCACGCCACTTGTAATGCGATAAAAGCTCGGGCTAGCTTGAATTTGCCACTTGCGCTGCTTAAATTATTTTAAATTGAATATTTTGACGGCAAGACATATATGAAAAATTCATGTTCTTGTAAGGAAATCTTTATTCAGTGCATTAAAGCAATCCAATGGTTTTTGTAGCTTTATTCCAACTATACAATACATGCGGAAATATTGACGTCAATAATGTATTCAGCCCGTCCTTGAAGCGTATTGAATCTCAGATGTTTACACATCAGTATTGTCAGAAATCAAGTTATTTCGCAACAATTTATTTTCCATTCAAATTGGCATAACTTACGAAACCCGATTTTCAAGGAGTTTTTCTTCGAAGAAAGCTTGAAATAGTGAATATAACGTGACGTTTTTCCCCAACCTCCCGCAATGCAACATTTACCTTGAACCTAGAATATTTATGCCGCATTAGCATCGAGGAATTAAGAGTGACTCAATGGCACAGATCAGCGCTATTGTTCGGCTGGTGTGCAGCGCAGGGTCACAGTGTCGTGTGAAACGTTCATCAGATCTGGTGAGTCAGTGACGGCGGGATCTCAGTGTCAACACCACAATCGTAGCATTGATCACATAGATGTCTGGACAGGTGTCGAATGTCCCCCCAGGGAGATTAGCATGATGAGGTAAATTTTCCATGGGACGTCATGCATTGCCACTGGCGGGTCCAGCGGGGGCTCAGAGGGATGAAGCTCCCTCCCCAAAATGTTCCCATCAACTCCTCATAGCCAAGAGGTTCACTAAAAGAGATCAAGATAAATATATTTCCGTAAAATTTGTTGATATAAGCATTATCGCATAATAGACGTTGCATAATGATGCATGTACATGACTGATCGGCACCAAAATTCACCCCCAAAATAAATTAATTCAGCCCCTGCGAAATTGCAATCTGGATCCGCCATTGTGCATAGGTTTCTTTGGATTATTTCTTTCGACGGACATAACACCGACACGATTCTGGTTAACACTGCATACTTTATTTCGGGTAGCTAAGCAACATGAACGTGTAGCAAGCAAACAATACCACAGGCGGCAAGCAATGAGGAAAAAGAGACCAGAAAGATATCCAGGCTTGAATGAAGGCGCGAACCATCACACAAACAGTCTGCTATATTACGGTCCGCTCCGGCTCGCACAAAAACTGTTGAAGACCTAGCTATGAAAGCTCTGAAATTTCAGTAGGAAAAATTGCATCGAAGCTATCATTTACGATGTTTGCATGTACTAACTTGTCTAGAATTTCGCACGAGGGCATTATATCTACCTTCGGGTTAGGGCCGGATTTAGGTATGTGGAGGCCCCTGGGCAATCTATATGTGGAGGCCTACCCTGCTTGAGGCGGGTGGCGAGCGAAGCAAGCCTCACCGGGGGCGCTGTAAGCTGCATCGGGAAATCATCATTGCCGGTCCTGCCAGTAATTAATTTTGGTCATCTTAATTACGTTTGCAAAATGACCTTCTCTTAGGCCCTTCTTTGAGGCCCCCTAAAATGTTGAGGCCACTGGGCAGGTGTCCTCTTTGCTCCCCTACATCCTGCCCTGCCTCAGATGTATTATATGAATGAGATATGCCATGAGCGTGTGCTTGAGTGTGTATGTGTGTGTGTGTGTGTGTGTGTGTGTGTGTGTAGGGATGAGTCGACGGGCTAGTTTGTTTGCTCGTGAGAACCCGGGCGGTCGCAGGGTCCGCTTCCCCGACGAGGTGGTGTTTGACGAGGACGTGCGGGACAATGATTGCGACGCTGTGCTGGCCATGTTGAGAAGAGCAAGTGTAGATATCGACGTGAACCGCGTCAACTCTGCCGGTGCGTCACTTCTACACATCTAGACATCTATATATTTAGGCTTCTAGATATCTAGACATCTAGACATCCAACATCTAGATATCTAGACATCTAGACATCCAACATCTAGACAACCCACATCTAGACATCCAACATCTTGACATATATCATCTAGACATCTAGACATTCAGACATCTAGACATATAGACATCCCACATCTAGACATCTAGACATCCAACATCTAGACATCCAACATCTCGACATCTAGACATATAACCACATCATTTTCATATAACACACCATCTCGCATGCATTTAGCACTGAATATGGTGGTGGTTAATCATATTGAAGCCTCGTGTATCAATATTGAATTTGAGCGGCTGAGGTCTTGTCGATTCGTTGAATAAGGTGTGGTTTGGCTGCACGCCGCGATACACTAGTCTTGTGGCAGGTCACGACGGCACACGCTGGGTCACATTGCATCCACTCACTACGAATACAGCTTGACTCCAAACACACACACACACATACTTGGTATACGCTCTTCTATACGTCTATGTTCTACCGGGCAACGGGTTTTTGTGTTTGACGTTGAATAGACGACATAACACACTCATGACTATGCATACACACACATGCACACACACACATGCACGCACATACACATAGGCACAAGCTAGAGCGCATGCACTCACGTAGGTCGCGGTCGTCACTTTGTGAGTGTGTGTGTGTGTGCATGTGTGAGCTTTATTCAAATACGAGTGTAAGTGATTGGACACGCTGCCTATGAACGACGCAACATTGCCCGTCTCTCTGTGTGTATATGTGTGTGTGTGTGTGTGTGTGTGTGTGTGTGTGTGTGTGTGTGTGTGTGTGTGTGTCAGTGCGTAGCGTGGTAGACGACCGTGACAGTGTGACCCAACACGCACTCACACACACCCACAACACACACACACACACACAGCACATACACACACAGAAACACACACACACTAGTGTATTTGGTGATAGTTCACAAGTATGATATGATGTTATGTTATGATGTTATGTTATGATGTTATGATACGATGTTATGTTATGATGTTATGATACGATGTTATTCTATGATGTTATGTTACGATGTTATGTTACAACGTTATGTTGTGCCTGCGATGTTTTAAGCGCTGGTTTATTTTTGCAGACGACTGTTTTGCTCACATTAGTCAATAATTGCCCGCAGTGCGCACTTAAAATTCACTTGTATGTGATCCGAAGTAAATATCAATTCATATAGCGGGAATTTTAACAATTGAATCGCTGGTCATCTTCAATAGAAAGTCGATATTAACGTTGAATAACTTGTTTCTTTGTGATTGATTTGGGACTGATTTAGGACTGATTAGAATAGAGGGACTGATTGGAATAGAGGGACTTATTGGGACTGTTTTTTGCGGAGAGTCTATGGTTAGCGCTGTCGGCCAGAGCCGTAGCAAGATTTTATGCCCCCCCCCCTCGCGAAGGCAATACTTAGGGCTCCCATTATAAATAAAGAACCATTATAGATGAGGTACGAATTTGGGAAAATGCAGCAACGAGCAGCCCTTGGATCTCCGGGGGGATTTACGGTACTTTTATGCGCTACTTTAGGATAAATTTCAATAGAATGCGTGAGGCAACGAGGACCCTCAATACTCGGGACACCCCCCAATCGGGGGAGAGTACGGGAGGCACTTTATACCGCTCTGGTGCCGGCGGTCCTCGTCTTCCCTGGCCGATGATGTTGTGTCGGTGGTGACAGGATTGACGGCGTTGCACCAGGCGGCACTGGACGGCAACTTGTCGGTGATCAAGATCCTGCTGCGCTTTGGCGCTGATATCAACTGTCGAGATGCTGACACGTGGACCCCGCTGCATGCCGCGTGCGCCATGAATCACCAACATGTGATCAGGTAGTGACGATTATCTCCATCACATCATCATCATCATCATCACACAGACACGCACGCACCTCGTCTGATTACTCGTCCATATTGCACTCGTTCAACCTTGGAAAATGTTATGCCAGTGGCTCTTAACGTTCTACCGTGTTGGCCTCGTTTTCAAATCAGCAGTCAGCTGAATTCCTGATAGCTATATGAAAAAGAGAAAATTATAAACGAGGTAGTAACAAAGGTTTTCTATTAAATGTTTATTCATAAAGCTCAAAGCTCCTTCAAGTTTTTATTAGGAAATAAATTAGCTTAGGTAAATCTTATATTTTTCAAATTTTTCACAGGAGTCCTTGCCCTCGTTAGAAACTAGGCTCGCAGTCCCCCAAGGTTATTAGCACCCCGGTGAATGTGAGCCCTGCGTTATGTGAAATGTTTCTGTCTGACGATCTGACTTGAATGATGCTGCTTGGCTCTGATTGTCCAGCTTCTTGTTGGACAACGGATCCGACACGCAAGCGTTGAACTGCGACAACCAGCGGCCTGTCGACCTGGTCGACGCTGGCGACATGAAGACCGTTGCTCTCATGCTGTCGGCCACGGTGCGCGTGCAGGACGCCGCCCACACGGCCTGCCGTCAGTCGGTCGACCTCGGGTCTGATTCGGGACACAGTCGGGAGGATGAGGATGATGAACAACGTGCTGATGCAGCTGGAGAAGTGGTGGACACGACGTTCTCAGACTCTGATAAAGGATCCACCTCGGATTGTGACGTC
>OU696586.1:1173167-1275667 GCA_916048095.2 Sacculina carcini
TGTGTGTGTGTGTGTGTGTGTGTTTTTGTGTATGTATCTGTGTGTGTGTGTTTGTATATGTATCTCTGTGTGTGTGTATGTATCTGTGTGTTTGTGTGTGTGTTTGTATATGTATCTCTGTGTGTGTGTGTGTGTATGTATCTGTGTGTGTGTGTGTGTGTGTTTGTATATGTATCTCTGTGTGTGTGTTTGTATATGTATCTCTGTGTGTGTATGGATCTCCACCAGTGAGTCCACCAGTCCCACACTCTGTGTGTGTATTTGTATGTGTATCTGTGTGTGTGTGTGTGTGTGTGTGTGTGTGTTTATATATGTATCTCTGTGTGTGTGTTTGTATATGTATCTCTGTGTGTGTGTTTGTATGTGTATCTCTGTGTGTGTATGTGTGTGTGTGTGTATGTTTGTCGGCGGTATCAGGCCGGGTGGGGAGTGGGGAGAGCCGGACGCTTGTCGTATTCAGGGTCGCGTGCTGTTGCACAAGGTTGCAGGCAACTTGCACGTGACGGTACGTCGTCCCACACTCATCATTCCTGGCCTGCCTGGCTTGCAGTTGCAACTGGCTGGCGACTTTTTCGGCGCAGGCGCGGCGGCCGCCAATTTCTCGCACCGAATACTGCGGTACTGCGCCAATACACGCACCATTCTCACTGTCGGCTGATCTCGCTGTGAAATGACTGTGGGACGCTAGTTGTGGCTCTAATGCCACTCAAATCTAATTGACATCTTGTTGTGGTTGTTTCGTGTGTGTCTGTTCGGTTGTATTTCAGTGATCTGTTTCATCTTGTTAGTACAGTCGAACATAAGGCGATATAAGGAGCTAGTTGAGGTCCATAATAGTCCACCACGTTGTCGATCTTATTGCGCCGATTATGCCAATTTGACTGTATATTTTTCGACCCTTGTGATACGCCAGAATAATGCAGAATTTACGTGTTTCGTAGTGAAATATAGACAAATAAATCAAACTATTTACACCAATGATATAATATAGTGTTATTTATAATTTAAGTATTATTTTTAATTCTTAAATTGAAACCTAAAAATGTTTGGGGTTCAATACCTTATCGCGCTTCATCGATGCCCAACTGATTATCTCGCTTCATCGATGCGTCTTGTATCAATGTTTAACTGTACTATCGACAAGACTGACATAGCTTTGTCAGGTTATATTCATTTATCATTCGTGTTAACTAACTTGTTAAATTCTCAAATTATGCATGTAGTGTGAATCGTTCAGTGTATCTGTTCATCTATGCTTATGTGTTTGTGTGTGTCTGTTTGGTTTGCGTAGGTATCTGTGTGTATGCGTGTGTATGTGCGTGTTCGTGTTTGTGTGTGCGAGTATGTGTGTGTATATGTGTGTGTGCATGTGTGTGCAGGTTTCAGTTTGGAGACTCGAGTTACGGTCTGGTGAGTCCGCTGGAAGGCGACGAGCTTGTGTCGTCCCATCAAAACACCATGTACCAGTACTTTGTGGAAATTGTACCGACCGATGTACGCGGCGTGTTTGGCACCACTCACACGTACCAGTACAGTGTCAAAAACCAGGTACCAGTACAATGTCAAAAATCATGTACCAGTACCAGTACAGTGTCAAAAATCAGGTACCAGTACCAGTACAATATCAAAAATCAGGTACCAGTACCAGTACAGTGTCAAAAATCAGGTACCAGTACCAGTACAGTGTCAAAAATCAGGTACCAGTACCAGTACAGTGTCAAAAATCAGGTACCAGTACCAGTACAGTGTCAAAAATCAGGTACAATGGCGCCAAGTGGTCGCATTCGGCACTAACACGGACAATTACAGATGCTGCTCGCTGACATTTGCCGGAGACCAGTGGCGTTATCAAGGGGTCGGGCTTGGAGGGACTGAAACCTCCCTCAAAATGAGCCTAAATCCCCCGAGCCCCCAAATCCCAACCATGAACCAGTCCAGTGTAACTGTTCATACTTCGTTTGAGAATTTTGGTACCCGAATTCTTCCTCTTAGCCCCGCTCTCAGCACATCCTGCGGGGAAAACCCTGGCGCCGCCACTGCCGGAGAGGTATTGCCATTCTTGCCACGTGTTCATTGACTCTTTCTCTGTTTGTTTCTATCACTTTTTGTATTAGTAATGTCGTGTGTGTGTGTGTATGTATATGTGTTTTAGTACATGTATGCTCACCAGGGCGTATGTGTGTGCTTTAGAGCTTTAGCGTTTTGAGTGTGAAGCGCGATATAAATGTAATACTGTTCTGTCTGTGTGTATGTGAGCATGTGTGTGTGTCTGTGTCAGTGTGTGTGTTTGTCAGTGTGTGTGTGTGTATTTGGCATGTAAATGTACGTGCGTGTGTATGTGTGTGTGTGTGCGTGTGTATGTGTGTGTGTGTGTGTTCAACTTCAAGTGTTCTTGTTTTGCTTGCCGAGCTGCCCCAGACATTTTCGCTTTGTTCTGTCATGTTTGACTTCACTGTTCTCTTATGTGCAGGCCACATCGTACCAGATTGTGCGTATGTTCTCACCGAGTTGTTCTCACCGAGTTGTCTCCGCAGAAATGAGTCAAAGACTCGTGGCTCCTGCCTTCCAAAGATCATATTTCTATTTGAACATTTGTGTTGTGGTCTGGTTAACAATTTATTTGGGTAATATATTTCAATAATCGATTGCCCTGTTTGGGAAGCTGTATTTTTGTACGTCTTTCTTGATTCTCTGTTTTTCAAGGCCGAAATTATGCTTTCTGTTTGATTTTGAGTGTCGAAATATGTTTTCGTTCTGAATTTGTTTTTTTTGTTAGGCATCTATAAATGGTGATCAAATCGCCTCGTTTTCTTCTGTCTTCTAATGTTGGTAATGCCAGTTTCTGTAATCTCTCTGTGTAACTATATTTTTCAAGGGTTTTTATTGTTCTACGTACGTATTAACCTCCGTACGTATTTTTCAAGGGTTTTTAGGGTTTTATGTGTATGTGTTTGTGTGATAGCAACGCGAGGTGGACCACGACGCTGGATCGCACGGGGTTGCCGGACTGTTTGTGCGTTATGAAATGTCACCGTTGAAGGTGGTCATATCGGAACACAGCGAGTCGCCACTTTCACTGCTGCTCAGACTGTGCACTCTGTGTGGCGGCCTCTATGTCAGCGCAGGTGACACACACACACACACACACACACACATACACACACACACACACATACACACACGAACAACTGAAACTGCCGACAATATACGACTTGTTTACGAAGAACCGAAACAGACTGATCAGAAGTATACTCAAGCACCAACAGCCTGAAGAACTGTTATCGACATTTCAACGGAAGACTCCTCACACCATGGCATTGAGACACACTGACGAATTTACTATTCCCTTATTTAACACTGATGCGGCACGCAGGAGACTAAATTATGCGGTAGTGGGCGTGCAAAACTGTACACAATGAGATCTGTTTATTCGTGTAAAACTCAAATACTTAGCGAACATATATATTTGTGTGTGTGTGAGGGGTGTTTTGTGTGTGATTGTGTGTGAGTGTGTGTTTGGATGGTGAGACTATATATACATATATATGTATCTTTTGCATAGTAATTTTGCACTGAAAAGCCGTTTTGTTTGAAAAAAAGGAGTGCAATAAACGCAGAAAAAAACAAAAAACACCCACACACTCCTGTTGACCCACTGACTGCCCAACTCACTGTTAGCTAGGCTCAAGATATTGACACATAATTTCGTGTCAAATTGTTGTATGTGCTATAGTGATGTAGTGCTATGTGCTAATGTATATATCTGTGTATATTTGTGGGTGTGGGTGTATTTTTGTGCGTGTGTGTGTGTTTATTTGCGCGTGTCTGTGTGTGTGTTTATTTGTGTGTGTGTGTGTGTGTGTGTGTGTGTGTGTGTGTGTGTATATTAACCCAGTTTTACACATCAATAATATATTGTTACTCTCATCTATACTTTCCTATTGAATTCCGTATTCGTTCTACGTCGTTTTTACTCTCAATTTCTTCCATTTTCGTCCCTCGTCTTCTCTCGACTTGAGCAAGTTGAATGACTTTACATTTTGAATAGTTAAAGACCTTGTATGTATGTTTGCGTGTGTGTTTGTGTGTGTGTGTGTCTCGTTTGTGGGTTTGTGTGTACGTGTGTGTGTATTTGTTTGTATGTGTCGTGTTTGAGTGTGAGTGTGTGTGTGTGATAATAAATATATAAATATCTACCTATATAAATATCCACTATATAATAATACCTAATAATACCTAATAATAATACCACTATATAAATATCTACCTAATTTAATAATGTAAATGTGTGTGTGTGTGTGTGTGTGTGTGTGTTGGTGTGTGTGATTGTGAATGTGTATGTCCTTTGCTTGAGTGTGTGTGTGTGTGTGTGTGTGTGTGCAGCGCCTTAGAGACCCTCTAGGTGTAGGGCGCTATATAAATATCTTAATGTAATGTGTGTGTGGGGCAGGGGTGTTGAACTCGCTGGTAGGCTGGTTGATGTTTATCAGTTGCTGGTGGTGTCGTCGTCGTCGCAGTAGCATCATGACTCGCTTGTCGGCAGATAACTCGGTCTCTCATCAGTTGAACATTGCCGACGTCTCATCACTCTCCACAACAACAACAACAACAACAACAGCACATCATGCTGTCTCAGGCGTGCGACTGGCTCCTTCACTACAACCTGCTCCACAATAATACACTGTACGCTGACATATATCTGGCTATTGGTTGTATGTGTATGTTAGTGTATATCCGTGTGTGTATATCCGTGTGTGTGTGTGTGTTTGTTTGTGTGTGTGTATGTTTTTAGTTTTATATTTATATATTGATACGCGGTGGAGGTTCGGTGCGATGATTGGCACGTTAATTCATACAAATATTACGTGTCTGTCAGTATTTGTGCTTGTTCATGTGGACACAACTCGCGGTCATTGACACGGAGGTCGTTGACCCGGAGGTCATTGACCCGGAGGTTGCTCTCAATGTGTTGATCTGGCGGTGATCGGGTGTTGATTTTATGTCGTATATATATTCATTATTATTATAATTATTATTAATTCTAGTCGCGGTTCGGTGGAGAATATGTGTGTCAGTGTGTCAGTATGTCAATCTTTTGGTGTGTCAATGTGTCAATATGTCTGTGTGTCAAAGTGTCAGTATGTCAATGTGTCAGTGTATCAATGTGTCAGTATGTCAATGTGTCAGTATGTCAATCTGTCGGTGTGTCAATGTGTCAATGTGTCAATTTGTCAGTATGTCAATATGTTATTGTGTCAATGTGTCAGTATGTCAATGTGTCAGTATGTCAGTATGTGAATGTGTCAGTGGCATGTCTTGTTTGACAAATGGCGCAGCTACACTCGTCAGTGTTTCGATTTATTCCGGGTGATTTTTATGTTGTTTTTCTGTTTTTTAGTTGAACTATCGCAGCGGTTTTTATATCTGTGTTTGTGTTTTCGTGTTGGAGTTATTGGAGTTATTTTTGTTGAAAAGATAAATCGATCAATGTGCCTTGATTTTTATGCAAATTTTTTCTAGTTGAATACGGGACTGAGTGTTTGGATTTGGAGACATTTTCGCTCGCTCAAATACAAATTAAAATTGACGGAATTTTTACAGGTTCAACGTTTTTCTCAAGAGTTTAACTTAATCGTCATTTTAATCGGGCTAACACAAGATTGTCTGGGTAATCCAAAAAAGAAACAAAAATTTCTCAATTTCTATTGGTATCTATTTATTCATTCCAGTCTGTGTTGTATTTTGTGTCTTGTGTAAATAACATATAAGTATTTGATGTTTTTATGGCGTATACTTGTGAGTGTGTGTGTGTTTGACTGGCGGTAATATATAGTAGGGTGACTGAGACTGGGAACTCTGTGAGAAACACGCCTCAGAGAAGTAGGCTTGTGGGCCAAGCAAGCGCCGTAAACAATTTGGACAATTGACATTTGACACACGCATTCTCTGCTGAGAAAACTGACAAATGTTCTCGTGCATTGTTGGCGACACATCCTCCTCCTGCGCCGTGGTCGTCGTGAACATGCACATGAACACACAGTTTGTGTGTGTGTGTGAGCGTGTGTATGTATGTGTGTGTGTGTGTGTGTTTGGAGGGTGGGCGGCGGAACGTGGCGTGTCATTAGCAGAGGCCATCTCTGCTGCACCATCACACGCTGACCTTTTTGCCGTTACCAACGACCTCGACGACTCATCATACACACACACACACACACACACACACACACACATACACACACGCATACTCGCTTTGATACTCGGTAAGTCGTCTTTTGTGCTTTGTCATTCAAAATCACCGCCGCGTGCACACTCAGCCAGTCGTGAAGGCAGGTGGACACATACACACATACACACACACACACACACACACACATAGGGGCGTAAAGACACACACACACACACACACACACATACAGGCGTAAAGACACACACACGCACACGCAAAGGTAAACGTTTGTTCTGAGATGTCGGTGCGTGCGCTTGGACGGGGTCAGGTCGTGTAGTTTGTGGTGTATCTTCCAGTGCCTCTCATGGCTTGAGATTATTCTCTACTTTTTTCTCGATACCTTAATCCATCTGTTATTTTCGCGTATTTTGGCTGAAATTTTGCCGAAACCAGTAAATAATTTAGTGTGTGTTTTTTCATCTCAATTATGTTTCTCGTAAATATTGCAATCATATGCACATATCTTCCACGGCACTGGAACTTCCAGTTTTGTGAGTGTGCGTGTGTGAGCTTGTCTGTGTGCAAATGTGTGTGTGTGTATGTGTGTATGTGTGTGTGTGTGTGTGTATGTGTGTGTGTGTGTCTTGTGTTTCTATCAGCAGCTGAACAACAAGCGCATAATTGCACATGATTGTCTACGCCCTGAGGATAAGGGAAGCACCCATTGCGAAATAGAGCGTGCAGAGAAGAGAAATACTTGTGTGGTCATTGATCTCTGCTAAATGACGTCATTTTTGCCTCAAGGGCGCCCACACAATACATGCACAATACATATCTGTCTACTTGCACGTGAATCTGCGTCCCAAGCATTTGTGTATTCGTCTGTGTGTGTATGTGTATGTGTGTATGTGTGTGTCTGTGTGTGTGTGTCTGTGTGTATGTGTGTGTGTCTGTGTGTGTGTGAGTGTCTATGTGTGTGTCTGTGTGTGTGTGTGTGTATGTGTATGTGTGTGTGTGTATGTCCACAGGGGTCCGTCCTAGGTCCTCTCCTCTTCAATATTTACTTAACTTCCATAGGTGAAATCCTTCATCGCCATGATGTCACTTTCCAAATCTTTGCGGACGATATCCAAATTCTTTTCTCGTCTAATACTATTTCCCAATCTTCTGTTTCTTCTCTCTTGGATGATATTGAAACTTGGTCTTTTTCCCACCATCTTAAGCTCAATTCCGATAAAACTAAATATATCATTTTTCAATCCTCTAGAAGTTTAACTTCTCTGTCTGTTCCTCTCTCTAACTCTGTTCGTAGCTTAGGTGTTTTACTTGATGATTCTCTTTCTTTTGATCTATACATCTCTGATATCATTAGGGTATGTAACTTTCACATTAGGCGAATCTATTCTATCCGTAGATATTTAACTGTCTCTGCTGCTTTCAAACTAGCTAATTCTATCATTCTCAGTAGGGTACAATACTGTTGTTCGCTCTTTCTTTCTCTGAACCACCGCCAGCTTCGCAAACTTCAATCTGTTATTAGTAAAGCTTGTCGTCTAATCTACAATCTCCCTGCTGGCTCTCATGTATCTCTCTTTCTACAAAAATTGGGACTTCTCCCTATTAAGGCACTTATTGACTATCGCGTCTGCTTAATTATTCATTCTACCCTTATTCTTCGTAAGCCCTCGTATTTATTCAATCTTCTGTCTTTTAAAAAATCTACTCGTACACTTAGGTCATCTGATGATTCTCGTTTCTTACTGGAACCTGCTTTTCCCTCTAGACATTCTCACTATAATCGCTGTCTATCTATCTTAGGACCCCGTCTTTACAATAAGCTCTCCCCAACACTGCGTTCTATCACTTCTATTCCTCTTTTCAAAAAACACTAAGAAATTTTTTCTGTTGAAGTCCTATTATATCTTAGATAACATTGTGTATACTAGCGATGAATATAAGGTGTGATTTTCTCTCTGCTCTCTCCCTCTCCATCTTTTACCTTGTGAATGCATGCATTTGTGTTAGTGTGTGTGTTTGTGTGTGTGTGTGTGTGTGTGTGTGTGTGTGTGTGTGTGTGTGTGTGTGTGTGTGTGTGTGTGTGTGTGTGTGTGTGTGTGCAGCGCCTAAGAGACCCTCTAGGTGTAGGGCGCTATATAAATTTTTCCATAATGTAATGTAAATGTATGTGTGTGTGTCTGCATGTGTGTATCCGTGTGTATCCGTGTGTGTGTAAGTGTGTGTGTATTCATGTCTGTGTGTGTGTGTGTGTGTGTGTGTGTGTGTCTGTGCTGAAAGCTCAAAAAGAAGAAAAATATTCAGTCACTTTTTCTCTTTATTTACTTTATTTACTTGTATCCAATATGTTTTGGTCTTCAACATTATTGTGTCGTGTAACGGCTAGATCAAATCCGATTTATGGTCGTTTTCTGTTAATTTATATTTGTATATTATATGCCCTCTATTATTTATTTGTTTCTGCATATGTATGTGTGTGTGTGTGTGCAACTTCACATCCGCGTTGCAATGTCAGTCTACAGAACGTCATTCATGTACACACACACGCACATACATACACATGGGCATATACACACACACACACACACACGTATGTAGCTTAATTAATGCTTTTTAGAGCGGACCCACGGTTTCATTCGCATGAGACTACAAAGTCACATGCAAATCTGACCCAGAATCAACAGTGCAGGTGAATAATCAGCACACACACCTTCATACACACACACACACACACACACACACACAAGCACACACACACACACACACACACACACACACACACAAGCACACGTGCACACACACACGACTGGACATACATTCATGCACATACATATACATTTCCACACACGCACATACACATATACATACACCTACACAAGCATACGCATATACAGACTATGTGTGTGTATGTATATATACTGACACACACACATACACATACATACACACACATACACACACAGACAGACATACACACACATATGCGGACCCAAGCGTGATGGTTGGTTGCGTGGCGTGACAATTATCACGGAGACCAGTTTTTATTGGACGATGGTGACACGATGGTGATCAGCAGCGTGGCGTGGTGACGGAGGAGGAGGTGACTTGATTCAGCCGCGAATAAGGCGGGCTTGTCTCCAGGACACAAAATCATCACGGCCATCCACTGAACACGACCACCATTTGTTGGACTCCTTGGTGTAGTTGTTAGCACATCCGCCTCACAAGCAGCAGGTCCGTGGTTTGAATCCCGGCGGAGGAGAATTTAATTGGGCGAATTCTATACTTCAACAGTCCCTGTCCACCCAGCAGTAAATGATGGTACCAGATATCAGTCATGTGGTGTGTCATGCATTCTGGGGAGGTGGTCCTCTCTAATACGTCTTCCGTCCTTGTGGCGTCATAGCGTGGAGAGGGTCGTTTCTGCGGTGGCAGCGAGCTGCACGGGACACACCTGTGTGTTCATAAGCTTCGGCTTCTTCCCGTGTAGCAGCTGTCACTTGAGGCCTTTGAGTTTTAACCTTTGACCATCACACAGAGCCGTAGCAGCCCCCCCCCTGAACCCCCCGGCATAGGGTCCTGAGTGTTGAAGGTGCCCGTTGTCTCACGCATGATATTAATATTTATCACAAATTAGCGCATAAATACCATCAGCTGACCGAGGACCTGGCTGGAGACCGAGGGGCTGCTCGTAATTGCATTTTCCCAAAGTCGCACCTCTATTATAAAGGACACCCTAAGTATTTGCCTCAGAGGGGCCCTTGAGACCTCGCATTCGCTCTGCCACCACAAGATTTGTATTAAACATGCATTAAATGTTTGTAAAAGTGTTTATGTAGATACTGTATGAGTCTGTGTGTATGTGTGTGTGTGTGTGTGTGTGTGTCTTTATGTATGCTGTATGTGAGTGTGCATGTGTGTGTAAGTTGGTGAGTATGCGTGTGTGTGTGTTCGTGAACGTGGGTGCGTTTATCTGTGGGTATATTAGTGAGTACATGTGTGTGTTTGTATGTGTGTGTGTGTGTGTGTGTGTTTGTGGACGGCACATGTGGTTGTAGTGAGGTAGTCAGTAGTGCGAGAGTTGCGGGTTGGAGAGTAGCGTTCCTTGTCGGTCTGTGTCACAGTGTGTGTGTGTGTGTGTCACAGTGATTTGTCGTGTGTTTGTGTGTCATCTTCTGCTGTTGAGATCTAGTGTATCACTGACACTGGTGCTAAACGTCAGCTGATAATATTGTGAATATCACAAGACGTCAGACTTTGAATTGGAGCCGCTCACACTACTTGCTCGCTACAATGGTCAGTCTGTGTGTTCTGAAAGTTTATATTTAGTTTCAGGGGAGAAGAGAGATGTGCAGAGGCACCAACCCACGAGGATTATCGTGCCATAGCCTGTACAACACAACAGGCAAGAATGAAAAGTAGGATAAGGAACAGGAATGAAAAAAATAAATTCAAAGGTCCAAAAATTATTCTCAAAGATCATCGTAGTATTTCCTGCAAAGATCAGCTCCGTGCGATTGCGAGAATTCTGGAGGATAAGTTCGTGCGATGTTTATTAGGACACCATCAGTGAGAATTTTTACGGCTGGAATATTAGCAGAAATAAGCGGAGCTGAGATGGTGTATCGTGCATACATCGATAAATCCAGCACAAAAGGATGTACACTTTACAGCCTTTTACTTTATATTTACGAGCTCGTTGCGATACTGAACTTGTTATGGAGTCACTTATTTGAGGTCACATTCTGCATGTGCAAAATATATCAGTGGCAAAACAAACAAAAATACAGAATTCTGGCTTGTACTGTTGGCTTGATTGGCATCAACATGTTTTTCTATCTTTTTTTGTTCTCTATTAATTGCTGTCTGTCGTTATTTATTGAATCATATATTCATTTATTGTTGAGTGTTGTTATTTATTGAGGAGTGTGGGCGGAGTGACATTTTGGAGTGTTATCTGATGAATTGTTTATTTTTATTTTTTTCTAATGCTATTCTCTTTAGAATTTTTTACATTTTGATCTCTCTTTCTCTCTACATCCTTTGGTTAGCTTCCAGTACATGAGGCCACCGCAGAGTGGTAATAGTGCTTGCATTCTTCCCATGCTACTGTATTTGACTGTCATTACTAATTATATTCTGAATGATCAAACTTGTTAATTTTGTCGTTTATTCGACAAACTTCCTATCGTGTTTGTCTATCGCTGAGAACTGGATAATTTAGTGTATTTTGAGGTAGACTCACTGGAAATGGTTTATATGACTGACGAGAGTTAGTCATGAAAGAGGAAAGTGAGAAAATACGTGGTTAACAACATCGTTTCTGCAGTGGATCTCGCTCGGTGATGACAGCTGTCATACGGGAGGTGTGACGACGAGCGAGACACGTGACACTGTCAATGAGTGAGACAGTTTCTCTCAGTGTCTCAATACATCGTGTCTGCATTGTTGACTCCATACAGTAGCAGTATCGCTAGAGCGTGAATTATCACCTCACCACACAAATGGTGCACACTCTAATGATCGCACTAGAAAGCTCAGTAACCGAGTATTGCGTAAAACATAGTCGGGAAAGACAGATTTTACTTGCTAGTAAACAGAAACGAGAGTTTATGTGTACGAATAGATTTCATCCTTGCAAGCTCCAGTCACATTAGTTTAGCTTCAACATTCAGAATAAATTCACGTTTTACTCTAATTTGGCTTAAACAATCAAGGATATATTTTCAGACGTAGAGTCATATTTAATTAATATATTTGCAGGAGGAAATTGTATTCACCTGTGTTCAGTTTCACTCCAGAAAATTCACATTGAAGTTTCAAAAATGTGAATATAACATGCTTGTGTGTTTATACCATATTTGTCGTTGAAGCAGATCTCTCTCTTCATGCCTCATTCTCTATAGTCCCACCCCACAAGCACTGCAAGCTATAGCTTTTTCTTTATTCGATGTGGGTGTTGTTAGAAGAAGGCAAGAACGACGGGAGAACACGAGTTTCCTATCAGCTGTCAACTCTTCCTGTCGTTTGATTGAACCGTGGTCGTCTCCAAGACATTACGACAGCGATTCTTGATATTTTTCAGAGTTTTCACTGTTTTTAAATCAGCAGTCAGTTCTCGTATTTCCCTGAATTTTTTATGGCTAAATGAACTTTTTTATATCCAATAATCATTCATTCAGTTCCTTCAAGTTTGCTTCAGTTTTTTTTCAGAAATAATTATATAACATAGGCACGAGAACATAAAACATATTTAATTTAATTTTCACAGGAACTCTGGCACCTCATAGGAACCCCTTAAGCTCGCACCGCTAGGAAACGCGGAAGAATCACCGCATTAGAAGCACACTCTACATGCACGAGACACATTATTATTATTATTAATTACAGGCAAATCCAATAGCATGGGAAGAGTGCAAGCACTATTACCACCCTAAGGTGGCCCCATGTACCGGAAGCGCCCAAAAGATTAAGAGAGAAAGAGAGTTCGAAGAGAAATAAGTCTAGAAAGAGAGTTGGAAAGAAAATAATAAATAAATAACAATAAATAATAAACCATCATCCGATAACAATCCATAATGTCACTCCGCCCACGTTCCTCAATAAATAATAACAATCAACAATAAATATGTGATTCATTAAAAAACAGCCATCAATAAATAGGAACAAATATTAATAAATAAGTAATAAATAACAATCAAGAACAATACATATGATTCAAAAAAGAAACATCAATCTGACAGGAACATGCAGGTGGATTTATGGGTGATATTCTCGAGCGAGACCACCGGCGTAGAAATCACACGACTGTCATCATGCAGCTAATGATGATGATAGTGATGGTGTCATCAGTGGTGGCTTCATGAGTGGTAGCGAACGCGGCGGCTTTTGACCGCGTCAATTTATGTCTACCGGTTTTTCTCGATTCACTGCGCAGCCATTGTCTCAACCATAACCGTTATTGCCGTACTTGCATGTGTGTGTGTGTGTGTGTGCGGCATATGGTAGCAGTTGAGTGGTGCAACACACGAGGTAATGAGTTTTTCAATCATTGAGCGTGACTATGCGGAAACATCGGTGATTTCAGATGACTGTTGTCGATGCTGTCGTCACATATTTTCAATTGAACATGAACTAAAGCGTTGTCAGAACGCGCATGATAAACATCACATTGTCGTTGCTTAGTTACCAGTTGCTGTTTAAATCACACTATCAATATTCTATCATAGAGTGTTGTCTAGAATAAGAACTCGCAAGGGATAGTAATGTTGCTGTTATACGACTGTAATATCGGAATGGCAGCATGCTAATGGATACGTCCACAAATCGTGCCAAGATGTAAACAACCTACGTGCAATAGTTTGATGAAAAACGTAAACTAACATGCAAGTGAAAGGAAAGGACATATTTTTTACATATTGCATATGAGGAACAAAAAGAGCATTTGAAATATACTAACGGAAAAACTTAAATTCTGAGTGGGCTTATTGGAGGACTACTACTTTAAGCCTAGTATCTCAGGCCTGAAAAGTGGCATGGACTTAATGGCCAGCTGAGCTTAATGACCAGAACCTACGGTATTGTGTCAGATTCCGATGATGACAAATGGCACTTGTGTTATTTTGTTGACAGAGAGCGTTGGTGTACGTGTGGAGTGCGGTGACGGTGGTGACGACTGTGTCCGGGGTGTTCACCAATGTTTCACATTGTCTCCAGCGAAGTCCAGTGCAAGATTTAAATGGTGACAATGTGGATATCAACCTGATTGACAGCAGACGACTTGTTATTCCGGACTCGTGTGAGAACACGCTCTGCTCGGGTAATTCTGTGCTCTACCACAATAGCAGAGACACTGAAGAAGGCGACGGTGACAGTGTGATCTACCTGTCGTTCAGTATGGACGAACACCAGCCTGAGTCTGCTGCATGTGTGGAAGACATGCGTTCTCACCTGGACGTCCGGCCAGATAACAAATTTCCAGTGCAGGTGTTCTCGACCTCGTCTCACGTGCGCCTGGTGGTGCATGACTCGAGGTGTCCAGCCGTGCAGCTGAGACGTCGTCGTCTGCTGCTGCTGGCGCTGCTACGAGCCACCAGTGTGCAACAACTGGAGACCATGATACTGTGTGACTGGCAGCTACAGAGCACACCCGTCGTCCACCACAAGCGGTCATCGCCCGCCAAGCCGGACAAGAGGAAGCAGTTGAAACTGTTGCATCAGAAGAGTAGCGATCACAACGAGGATGTCACCTATGTCACGCTGTATTCCGGCATTCAAGCCCGTACAGCACTGACTGGCTTTGTACCGCAGTATGCTCGCTTCAACCTGGCCGACAACCTCGTTGTGTCTGTGATGAGCTCATGCACGGGAGACCAGAAGAAGATGGACTTCATTAACCATCTGGGAGCAAAATGGAGCGGAAAAATTGATTCCTGTCTTCGTCTGCTCTGCCACTCAACAACGGAGAGTCTAGCTCTGGGCTACTATAAGTTTGTTATATATGAAGATCAAAAAGAAGAAGGAGAAGCATGTTTCCGAGCACTTGAGACCAATAACATTGGTAGCACCGTCAAAACACCACTGACTCAGGTGCGCATAGTCAGTCTGGATGATGACTCGTGTTCCGGTAACAAGATCATGGTGCTCAATCCTGGGTATTCAGGAACATCTTTCAAATTGCAGAGATTTCTCTACTACCAAGCTTACAAGATGCATTCGTTCAAGTGTCCTGAACTGGCCGATTCTTGTCTTGAACAGAAAATGGCACGGTTCAACTACAACGGTATCACGGCTCCTTATAGCTCGAAATTCCCGTACCACTGCTCAAATCTGCTGTGCGACTCCCACGTCAACTTAATTCAATCGCCTATTCAGAACAACGTGTTCCAAGTGTGGGTGGAGAATGACAAGATGCGGCCTCTCAATAATGTCTGTTTCAAGGCGCTCAGTCGGGAAAAACAGGCCCGTACAGTAGGGGATCCCTCGGTGCAGGTCCGCGTGCCCAAACTAGGAATCTATCTACAGTTTGGTCTTCTATGATACGCTGAAAATACAAGTGACTTAAGTCACGCTAATTTGAAGAATACATTCAACCATGTGCACTGTGATTGTATGCCCATCTGTCAAGCTGCTTGAATAAAAATAACTTATTTGTCTTCGCTTGACATACAATAGTGAACGATTGAAACTAACAAAATTGTTAGGTATATCATATCACATTTTCACTCGCTACGATGAATGCGTCATTCCCCTGCTGCTTCCAGACATATGAAGAGAAACACAAACAAAGACAAAGCCAAAATTACGTACGAAAATTGTGATCGAAATGGGGGAAGAAGCTAGATACTGGAGGATGGAGGACGCATATGATAAAATCCCCTAAAGAGCAACAGATAGAAAGGAGGATGAATCAAGAGAGAGAAATAGAGATTTACGAAAAATAGAGCAGAGAGAAGACATATAAATGACCTAGGATTGAGCAGTGTGGGGTACCAGGTTGGGGGAGAAAGTGAGCAGAAGTGGAGGAATTAAAAACAGCTCAGTTAGTATGACTAGTAAGGTAGAATTTCAGCTGAGAAAGAGCGGATGTTGAATATATATGGCTCGAGAAACAGAATACCACGTTTCTTTTCGAACAGTAAGGGCATTCACAAGCGCATAGCATGCATCTGAATGAATATGCCTCTAGTAGTATCAAGAGAGCGGGCGGTACATTCATTCATGAAAACTCATGCATTTGCACAGGTGTGATGTTGGTTGCGACTGTCTGGTCATGCATGAGGAGTGGAGCGAAACAGCTTTTGTTTGACAAAGTCTCATTGTCTCCAATGTAGACTAGCCTATGTGTATGTGTGTGTGTGTGTTTAAATGACCGTAAAACAGGTCTGACAAAGCCACTAAATGGGTGCAACGTCGGTACCAGCCCTCACTACACACTGCACCAATCCAAATGCCTTTAACCGTTGACACACACACACACACACACATTTTCTTGACGGCAACATTGGAAGTTACACATACGAAAAAATCAAGACTACACGCGTTGTATACATTATTATTATTATTTATCTTAATTACAGACAAATACAGTGGCATGGGATGAGTGCAAGCGTACTATTACCACCCTGCCGTGACCCCATGTACCAACAACGCCCGATATATTAAGAGAGTTTGATAAATACGAGTTTAGTTAGTAGGCTGAACTTGTGTGAGCCAATGCATAACTCAAGCAAAACCCAAACACGCGGAAACGAAAAAAATACATAGAGAGACAGTCACGTGATCACAAAAGTCAAATCATTCACAAAACTGGAACCTGCGCTAAATGATTGATTTTCTTAAAACATTTATTGTCATATTATTAAACTAAGTGGTACAAAATAGACTTTAACCACAAACACACACACACACACACACACACGGAGGTGCACGGTGGTTGGTAGAAATGGCATTTGACCCGGGGTCACACAGGCACAAACGGTCACAAAAACTCCCAACACAAACAGGTGCACGGCATGTGGACTCATTACACCTGCAGTAAAACCACAACTATGTGGGCAGGTCGAGGAGCCATTGAGAATGTGTGCGTCACTCTTCCGCCTTCAGTCAATCACCAAAAAGACTCTATGAACTCGTGAGTTAAATACACAAACACACACACACACACATGCATAAACATACACATAGTCGGGTACAGTAAGACACAATGCACTCTACGCCCAAAGGTATCTAAAGTCCACACACACACACACACAAACGCACTGAAATAAACACACACACACACACACACACACACACACACACACACACACAAACGCACTGAAATAAACACACACATACATACATACACACACACACACACACACACACACACACACACACACACACACACACACACACACACACACACAAGCTCACAACTTCACGATACAGGAATGAAGCAATTTCAAAGCACAATGGTCGTCGAATATCGAATATAATTTATAAATAAAAACCTAATTTATGCGGCGTGGTGCTTTAATGAATTAACAGCGTGAATTAAGAAAAACAATTTGGGTTCAACAGTGTATTAGTTACAACGTAGTGCCTGGCTGTAATGGCAAATCAGAAACAACAACGCAATGATATACACACACATATATAAATACACGACAGTTAGCAGCTCTGAGTTATAACGGCATGAATATAAAGGTAACACCAAGTATTCACAAGCAGAGCGGATCACGAGATGATGTCATAATGAGAGCTTCTAGTAAGGCACAACCAATCAACCACCTCGTCTGATGCGATAAAAAAGCAGGAATCGCAAATGTCTTACACAGCCGGTAAACACAAACTGATCGAAATAGGAATGTTTCGGATGTACAATGTTCATTCAACATGGGACTGTTCAACGATTAGAACCATGAAAATGGCAACACTGATAAGACATCGATTGGGACTGAGAAATATACACGCCAACACAACAAAAACATCGCCGCTTTACATGCTGAATAAAGCGATGTCATTCAATAAATGTCCCAGCAAAAATGAACAAACGATATTTGAGAAAATCAACATCAAATAGGCTTGTCAACAACAAATAGGTTTGTCCGTAACAAATCACACTTCACTCAATAAAAGAGTTGCGATAAATGATGGTGCAGTTTGGCACCGGATATGAACGGTGACACACACACATGTGTGTGTGTGTGTGTGTGTGTGTGGATTATCACAAAATCAGGAGTATTAAACAATGAGAAACTCATGAGTTAAACCCCAATATTGGCTCTCAAAGTCACACGTTGACTGTGTGTGTGTGTGCTGCGGTGAATCCTAATGAAAAAGCTGGTTAGCAGCTTCTAAACAATGATCTTGCTTTTAGTACATTTTCAAAAAACCCAGACCAACAGACAATGTTTGTTGAGTATGTTCCTGTTAGGTGAGGACATACACACACACAAGTTGTCCCCAATTTCCAACCATTTCCTACATGATAAAATACAAGTTTTTATGTTTGAAATCATCCAGAAAAACAGTGAAAATTTATATAACTAGATTGATTTAAACAGCCATATGCTTATTTAGTTATTTAAATTAATTATAGTCGATCTTTATAAATGCCTATTATTATTATTCTAAACCTTCCTTTTTTGATTTTCTATCGTGGACATTATTGGTGGCTCAACATGGGGGTTTAGTCATGAGCGTGCTGTGTGATGAACGAAGCAGCCACTTTCAATCATACATCGCGACAATGCCACAAACATGACAATTCACAAACACACACACACACACACACACACACACACACACATTTACAAGTACACAAAACAGGTTGATATATACAGAGGCAAGTATAAACATTGGTAAAATTTCAGTGTGGCAAAACTATAAGTCTTTGTGACACCACACATACACACACACACACACACACACACGCACAAACACATACACAAACACACACACAGCTCATATCCACATAGAAGGAGCACACGCTGGAATTATCGTGGGTAACATTCCGTATGTATTTTTGAAATAGGCAATGAACGTCGACATCGTCATGAAAATGTGTGACCCGCATATGCTGTGTGTGGCAGTGTGTGTGTGTATGTGGTGTGGTGTATGTGATGTGGTGTATGTGGTGTGGTGTAAGTGGTGTAAATGGTGTGGTCACGAAAATCTCTCGTTGCCATTGGAGCCGTTCATATCGAGGTCGGAACTCTGGTCCTCGCAACAAAAACACAGTAAATAAATAAGCACAGAATAATGCACGAACATACCGGATGGTAGAATTACTCAACTGTTCCATTGCCCATTTTCTAAGTTAAGTTTTGTTAATTATTCATAAATAGTGGAACAAACAGTATAAATACATTTTTGTTTCATTTTATGGGAAATTCACTGTCTATAGCGTTATTTGTGCAAAATAATAATCGTAACATCACACACACGGGTGGGTCGTACAGAAAGAAGCGTGCTCATTGGCGCAAAATTCATAGACAAATTCTGAAATGTAGAATTTGTACTTAATCTTGGTCTGCTTAAAATTATAAGACTAGACAACATTTATTTAAATTTTTACACTATATAATCATGCTGTATTTTATTGGAAAATTATTATGATTATTACCACAATGATTTAGTGCCATTGTAATGCGGTCATGTTGAAAGTGCTTTATCATATTTGTCACGTGAGTTATGTAGAATTAGATTTTTGTGGTTGTGGTTGGATTTATGCGATGTTTGATCGATAATGAACTATCGTATTTTTCTCCTAGTATTTGTGTTAGTTTAGCGCCAGTACCTTGAAGGCGGGATTTTCGTAGCTGGGACCGTTCTTGCGCGTGATGATGGCCGCTTTCTTGCTGCCCGACTTTTTCATCAGCATCACGGCCAGAAGCATGGTGACCAGCAGCAACAGCAGGGCAATCGACGCCGCGGCCACCATACTAGTGAAGTAACCGTCCTCAGTAACACCGCCCACCGACGCCACTGAATCTGCCACACACGCGCACAGAAGGTCCAAGAGTTAACACCAACGGCTCAGGTAAAATGGCACAGGTAAACGTAGTTTGTTAGGTTAGGTAATTGTATTTTTACCTAAACTCAGCACGAACACAATGACCGCTGCTCAACACGACGACTAATTTGTAAATACTAATTGAGAAAAGCAGACATAATCAAGTAGGATTTCAAGCGTCTGTCTTGTCTGCTTGTATGTGGCAAAAAGGCGTGTATCTGTGTTATCTGTGTTAGTGGCAAAATAACAGTTGATCTATACATTCTTGGAGCCAGCGGTTGAGAACCACTGATCTAGCTCCTGTTGTGATCCCCCCCCCTGCCCCCCTGTCATGCTTACTGTCACCAGCCGTGTGTCCTTGAAATTTTCCAACAGGCGCAGGTTTTGTGATGAACTCTCGCACTTCAGACACGCGCTTCTTGCCGTTCTTCAAATAAGCCTCCAGCCACACCTGGTATCTGCGTCACATCACACACACACATACACACACACACACACACACACACACACACACACACACACACACACATAACATGTCAATTAGTCCACGAAGGTCACACTCCGCGTAATGATAAGTGAGCATATAGTTTGTGATCAGTTGTTGGACTCCGTGGTGTAGTGGTTAGCACACCCGCCTCACAAGCGGGAGGTCCGTGTTTCAAAACCTGGCGGAGGAGAATTTCTTTGGGCGAATTCTATAATCCCACAGCCCAGCAGTAAATGATGGTACCAGATATCAGTCATGTGTTGTGTCATGCATTCTGGGGAGGTGGCCATCTCTAATACGTCTTCCGTCCTTGTGGCGCCATAGCGTGGAGAGGGTCGGTTCTGCGGTGGCAGCGAGCTGCACGGGACACACCTGTGTATGTTCATAAGCTTCGGCTTCTTGCCGTGTAGCAGCTGTCACTTGATACCTTTAACCTTTAACCGATGATGATTACAGCGCTTAAATTTGGCTAGGTTAAGTTACAGCTGTCAAGCTGACGCTAGTTACACATCATATATGCCGTACTTAAGCGAGTGCCATTATTTCAGTGCTGCTGATATATCCCCCTCCCAAATTGCTCATCCCTGCTGGGGGGAAGACATGTATAGATAGCAGGAGACATGCGAATGAGGCTGTGTGTGTGTGTGTGTGTGTGTGTGTGTCTGTGTGTGTGTGTGTGTGTGTGTGTGTGTGTGTGTGTGTGTTCTGGTAATGCAGTGCCAAAACCCACTTGGTGCTCGGCTTCAGTTGTTTCAGCAGAATGGCCGGTTTGTCGGTAGACTTGGCCAACTTGAATGTGTGTCGCTCCTTGCGCTGGCGTTCGTCGATGTAGACGACGCGGTACACGTTGACGTACTTGTACTGCGGCGCCGGCACGCCCGCCCACGTCACCTGCACTGAACTGGCAGCCAATTGACCGAGCGACAGCGATATGCTGAAATTGTACATGTCTGTGGACAAACACACACTCACACACACACACGCACACACACACACACACACACACACACACACACACACACACACACACACACACACACACAAGATACTATATCTGTGATCCATACACCGACCCGCAAACAATTAACTATTGACGATGGCTGTGCATATATGGGCTGGTAATAAGCACCAAACAATTATTACATATGTTACTTACATACTACATACTTACATTTACATACTTATATTCTAAAAGTAGCGCTCTTGTGCTTGACAACCACTTCATTTAACTGAGTTATTATATTCTGTTATTGAGTTCTAAATATTCCCCTTTCATTCGCTCTATTGCATTTTTCATTATATTAACTTTTATATATGTATATATAATGTGAGTTTTGTTTCAATGCAAATTGGTGAATGAGCTATATATATATATATGTGTGTGTGTCAGTGTATAAATACATCCACTACCAGACATAACATATATTGAAGACGAGTCGTATAGCACAGGTGTGTGTCTGTGTGTGTGTATGTGTGTGTGTGTGAGTGTGCGTGTGTCTGTGTGTGTTTGTGTGTGTGTGTGTGTGTGTGTGTGTGTGTGCATGTGTGCATGTGTGTGTGTGTTGTACCTATGACAGGCATTGTTTTGATGCGTAGTGGCCTGGTCGAGACCATCTCAGTGCTTTTATTCTGGAACGGCATGAGCACAATGTCGATCTCGTAGTTGGTATCAGGCTTGAGCACTGTCAGATCGTAGTGAGTGAGTTCACGGTGGATAAATGGTGTCATTGTCCACACCTGCACATACACATACACACACACACACACACACACACACACACACACACACACACACACACACACACACAAATTGACGTATGCCCGTGTATGATGATAGCGACGTCAAGATAGACAGGCGAGAGTGTGTGCGTGAGGTACTGCAGCCGGTCGCTACAACGGTTCCATTGGTCGCTGTAAACTGAGTTCCCGAGGTAATTGGTAGCCAGCAATTAGAGACATAATGACGAACAACTCTACTATTACCAATATGGATAACATATTCACGAGTGGATTGTAGAATTATCGCCGTAGAAAACCAAGATATGTTTGTTTGATCCTCCTATGTTCGCTGCTGTTGGGCTCATGTGGCCACTGGTCCTGTCCTCAAATACTCTCCTGTACAACCACTTGACTTACGACAACGCTCTGTGTAACTAGGCGAAACACAAATCCTGCACAGTCAAAGTGTGATACAACAAGCGTATATGTATGTGTATGTATGTGTGTGTGTGTGTGTGTGTGTGTGTGTGTGTGTGTGTGTGTGTATGTGAATGTGCACCTGGGCGTTGACGTCCAAGTCTCTGTATCTCAGCTGAATGCCGTCCACATAGTTCAGCTCAGTCTCGGTCAGTCGTCGCCAGCGCACTTGCGCCGAAGTTGTGTTAATTCTGGCCGGCCGAAGTCCGGCGTCAATGGTTATTTTGGCCGGCGATAAACTCTCATCTACACACACACATACACACACAGATAAACTCTCATCTACACACACACATAGACACACACACACACACATACACACATACATAGACACAGATAAACTCTCATCCACACACACACATACACACAGATAAGCTCTCGTCTACACAAAAACATAGACATACAGACACACACACACATAGACACACATACACATAGACACACACACACACACACATAGACACAGATACACACATACACACACACAGCATTTTAACATAGAAAATGTGTAATAATACAAATCGTTTAGTATTGACTTTTCACATGGTATAACACTTGTACCTGCGTCTGAATGTACATGTATGTGTGTAGATTTTGTGTGGATGTAGGTAGACATGTGTTGTGTGGATGTGTGGTGTACAGCTACCTGACACCGAGGGCGTGTGGAAGTGCAGTTGCCGACTGGTGAGCGCCGCCTGGGTGAGCAGGTTTGTGTGTTGCACACGCGCCACATAGCTGGTGTGAGGTTGCAGTGAGGAGACGGTGTATTGCACCAGCTGAGCGGCACCGATATCATGTGCTGATTCATGCACGGCGTCTTGATACACGCGGCGCGACCACTGCGTTGTATCCGCACTGACACATGCAAACAACGACAACAACAACAATATATGTATTTGATATAGAACAGTGGTTCTCAACCTGTGTGTGGGGAATGAAAGAGTTGCCAAGTGGGAAACTAAAGGTCGGACAGAACAGGACAACTATGTGTGTTTTTATCAATTCAAATTCGTTTATTTTTGTTTCTAATGACCTCTTGACATTTACTTTGATGTAACAACTTAATTTATTTAATTTATCAGCGCTGTTGTGTGGAAAATGAAGAGATGGCTCATTGAGAAGTGGGGAATCAGTGAGAGAAAAAAGGTTGAGAACCAGAAGGTTAATATTGAGCATTGATATTTATGCACAGGCGCGGGAAAGACAGCACAACAGACAGAAACAAGGCAGCAAATAGAGATAACACTCAAACAGAAACAGAAACACGAGAACACAATACAAACACTCGATTAAACACACCATTTCTTGAACTAATAAAATAAACACACAGTTTTTGTCAGTTATTTGGTAAAAAATCAAAAGTTTACATTTCAATGCTTCAGTGCGTTGGCAGATTTGTGCAATTTCGATAGCTTATATATGTGTGTGTGTGTATGTGTGTGTTTGTGTGTGTGTGTGTGTGTATGTGTGTGTTTGTGTGTGTGTGTGTGTGTGTGTGTGTCTGTGCTTGTGTGTGTGCATGTGTGTGTGTGTGTGTGTAGTGGATATTGTGCAGACTTTTCTAGTTCGGTGAACATGAACACGGTCTGGCCCGGCAGTGCAGCCAGAAGATGAGCTATTTGAAAGCTGAACACAACTGTGTGAGCGTCCAACACACGCACTGTAGCTTCCAACAACTCTCCTGTGAAAAAACACACACACATGCATAAACAAAGACACATACAAATTACGCAAACACACACACACAAGCACAGACACATACAAAGATACACACACACACACACACACCGACACATACACATATACACAGACACATACGCATACACAGACACATATAACCATACAAAAACAAACATACACACACCGACACATACATACATACACATACACAGACATATAGACAGATACACACATACACATACACAGACACATACACAGACATATACACAGACATATACACAGATACACACATACACAGACATATACACACATACACACACACATACAGTACAGTATAACTCAGTCTATTGACCGCAACACAAGAGGACAAGTGTGAATGAAACGAGCCAACGACCTTGATGTTGCAGATGACTGTTGTTGTTGACGTTGTGCAACGGTGGCGCGCATTGCCACTGCTTGCAACATCCGTCGCTGAGCAGGCGTGCAAGATGCAGCGGGCATTGCAGAGTGACGGGCGGTACAGCAGGCACGGCGGCACACACCGACTGGCATGTGATGTTACCGAACTCGCAGTAGCACTGCTGGTGACATCCGCTCAGCTGCTGCGGAACCTCGTCGAAATGCCTCAACCTATGACCTTCGTACACGCAACTACCATCGTTCACACACAACATCTACAAACACACAAGCACACACATTTGAAAACAGGCCATGTACAGATGAATATGTCGTTTAATTCTTAATTGTTGTATGGATGTATTTGGTAATGCATGATTTTGAACTGTACTCAACTGAATAACACACACACAAACACGTTTACATCAATGAATCCACATTACGATTGCTTGATGATTTTTGCATGACTCGGGTGAGGTTGGACCAGCAATCCGGACCTTGGGACAGCAGCTCGGAGGAGAGGGCACGAAATCCGGATCCGGCTGCCACTGCAGACAGTCCGGATTGATGATATCGGTGCCGAAGTTGTGCGGACACTGCACGCGCGCACAATCCACGCCGGCTCGAGTACAGATGCAGAACTGGTCGCAGCCGTCGTGGAACTCCTCGGCAATGTGGAAACTGCGCCCGCGATGCTGGCAGTGCAGCTGATCTACGGACGGCGAGTGAGTCGATGATGAGTTGTCCAGTGCGATGCTAGACTGTCTGGCCAGTTGTGTAGCTGCAACACTGGTCAATGAAACCGCTGTTGTCTCAGTCGAAATCTCTCTTCGCTCTGTTGATAGATACAACACCATTTCACCGTATAACATCTCATATCTCATATCATATCTCATATATTTCAAATGTCTCTCCACATTTTGTTTTTCAGGGCATTTTACAGAAATTAGATACAAGGAGACATAACATACAAGGAGCTCATTCATAAGAGAACACAATATAACATAATATAACATAAGAGAACATAGGATAATACAATAGAACATAAGAGAACATAATATAACACAATATAACATAAGAGAACATAGGATAATACAATAGAACATAAGAGAACATAATATAACACAATATAACACAAAATAACACAAGATAACATAATAGAGCATATTAGAACACAATAGAGCATAAGGTAACATAAGAGAACACACGATAACACAAGATACCATAATAGAACATAAGATACAACAAGATAACATAAGATACCATAATAAACATAAGATAACATAAGAGACGAAGCTTATTCCCACCATAACACTGCATAGTTCAATCGCATTCACTCTATTATAGTGGTCTATTATACGTCATCCTGCACAAAACTCAATTATATTCTGCATACATATCGTTTTTTTTTATTCCAAGACCTTTTATTTGATGTTATATTTGATATTTCGCGTACGACGCCTTGATAAAGTTGAAGGCACTGTCAAACCGACACTTCCTTTATCAATCAGCCATCCAACCTAGTATCCTGCTCAGCTCACATTACATGTGGGCGCCATGTGGTCTGATAGGCTGTGCGACCCATAAACACCAATCATCATATTAATTACTATCATCTGCAGCGCCATATAGTAGCAGAGGACAAACTCTACTTGAAGCGGCCTCTACTCAGCTCTACACTGGCAAACAGGATTAAAACTCGCCCACAAACAAGCGTAGTGTAGTTAATGCCTGTCTCTGTGTGTGTGTATGTGTGTTAATCCGAATCTATGTCTATGTGTGTCTGTGGTGTTGAGTTGTGTTATTTATATCTGTGTGTCTTTTGTATGATGTTTCTCGCCTATCCGAGTGTATGTCCCTGATTGTCTGCTGTGTTGTCTTCAGTGCTGTCTGTCTGATATGCTGTCATCCTCAATAGGTATGTGTGTGTGTGCTCTTGTCTCTTATGTATGGAAGTGTGATTTTCAGCGTATGTGCACTCGTCTGTCTTCTTTTTGTCTGTGTGTATGTGTGTGTGTGTGTGTGTGTTGGTGTGTTTGATTGTGAATGTGTATGTCCTTTGCTTGAGTGTGTGTGTGTGTGTGTGTGCAGCGCCTTAGAGACCCTCTAGGTGTAGGGCGCTATATAAATATCTGAATATGATGATGTGTGTGTGTATCGCACGAGTGGTTGTGACAATTGTCGACACGCCGGGGGTTCTGGTAGGCGGCACACTGTCGTGACGCTGAGCTGTCTGTGACATCACGTCTCGTCCGTACACCATTCTGCTGACAAGATCGCCGAAGCTGAGACGCAGCCACGCGCGCTCAGGTCGTGTGAGGTCATTGACCGTTAGCAGCACCGTGTTCACGTCCAACACGCTCAACTGCAAATATAAGACGATGTTTCACATGTTCATTCGTATGATACAATGTAAATGCGAGAATGTATTAACAATATAGAAATTTCGATGGATTGAACTTGAGATATCTGTGCTTCTGTAGTGATGTGGATTATTCATTTGAATTTGATAAACCTACAAATAGTAGCTGTTAGATAAACTACTATTCGTCTTGTTCCACCATTTTCACTTGTGATATTACTAGCTCAAATATTACAGTATCTTTTTGTGTTTCTATATTTGTATGCATGAATTCAGTATCTGGATGAAGATTGATAGAAGAATATTCAAGATTCGTACAAGAATAATCGATTTGGCGCCCCTGAAAAAGCCGAGCCCCGAGAATGGACCTACTAAATATCGGCTACTGAGAATCATGTGATTGTTACTTGATTGGCAGTGAAGTTCTTGGAGATCCAGGCGGTCTGGTCGGTGGGTGGCTGGTCGCCGTAGTACCAGTGCACGGCGAGAGGCGTTTCCCGTGATGAGCTCCACAACAGAGCATCTAGCACGTCACGAGACACTCGCACTCGTATCCTGCTGCTGGTCGAGTTGAGCTGGTCGATGGTGGACAGAGCCAGCTCCTCGGACGTGTCTTCCACGCGAGAACGACGCCCAGCCGCTGGCGACAGCAGAGTGGAGCGACCGACGAGCTGAGGAAGTTGTCGTTGCTCAGCTGTGATACTGGAGTTCACACATTCAGCTGGAACACAGCACTCGTCGAGGCTGTCTGCCGAGCGACAAGATGCACCAGTCAGCTGTTCATCACATCTGCCATCATAATTAACATCACAACTCATGCAGTGTCCAGTCATGAAGGGTTTGATAAACCGATGTAGAAATTTTCCATGATGAATTTTCTTCACCAATTGACTTCATGAATTTGCACACGCGAGCGGTTTGCAAATGAGCAAATGAAACAGTTGTGCCAAATCACGGTCTCATTCTGGTTTCTTTCACATGATAAGCCAGTTTTGCCAAATAACCAAGTTTCATTAGGACAAAGAACACGCTAGACATAACATCATAAATCGATCAAGCTTATTTATTCTGTAAGTCGTTTCTGATTTCATAAATGCATACTGATTTCACAAAATGAAATATGTCGACTCCGTGGTGTAGTGGTAGCACAGCCGCCTCACAAGCGGGAGGTCCGTGGTTCGAAACCCGGCGGAGGAGAATTCTATAATCCAACAGCCCCTGTCCACCCAGCAGAAAATGATGGTACCAGATATCAGTCATGTGTTGTGTCATGCATTCTGGGGAGGTGGCCCTCTCTAATACGTCTTCCGTCCTTGTGGTGTCATAGCGTGGAGAGGGTCGGTTCTGCGGTGGCAGCGAGCTTGTTGTGTTAGTATTTATGCGGTTTTTAGTTATATGATATGTGTGAACAAAGTTATATTGTGTGAAAAACACGGGTTTATAGTGTTTGCGCTCTTCCAATTCCACCTTATTTATTTATTATATTTATGTTGGTATATTTTTTATTATTATATATCGGTCTCGTAGGAAAACAGAGTATGTTCAGTAGCATTTTGACTTACAAGTAGACTTGCAGCTCACCTGGGCACGCATTGGACACTGCCAGAATTGAGACAAGTACAGTTCAAACAGTCATCGATGAATTGGTCGCCGATCCTGTGAGACACTCCGTTGTACGAACATCCGCTGGCATTGATAAGTTGCACATTTTCTGTAAGAAAACGCACTTGAAGAGTCAAAAAGAAAAATTCATTCACAAAAATACCCGGCAATGATATTAGCACAATTGAAAACAAGGTGAATTATGGCTTAATATATACGTACTAGTCATTATTTTTAGGTCCATTATTAATTAGAGTAACCAGTAATAAATCATATTATTAATTATAAATTAGATAGATAACATATTTATGAATTTGTCACTATGTAATTTCTTATGAATGTAACTATGTAATTCATATTATTAATTATAAATTAGACATTTAAAATAGTTATGTAATTACATATGATTAAATACACAATTATTAATAGCAATTATAATTCAGTACAGTAATTATAATTATTAATTATATAAATATGTAGATATATAATATAATAATTAACGCCACTATGATTAACAATGACGTAATATTGTCTCACCATCGCCACTTTTGTCTTGTTGACAGGAATATACTTGGCAGCACTGGTCATTTGGATCAGTAGTCAGTCTGCAGTCAGGACTGTCAGGTACGTTCAATTCTACACATCTCGGCTGGAAATATTGAGAGAGAAAAACAAACACAAAATATTGAACCTATTACAATTTGCCAGGGCCACTAAGAACATAAATAATTCATCTGTCGATTATAAAAACCAATTCAACATCCCAAAATATATAAATCCTATAATTAAAATTGACTTAGTAAAACTTGTCGACATTTTTTTGGCAAACAAACTTTTGTATTTTAAAAAGAACCATTGTTTTTTTAGGTGGCATCTTTAACACATTCAGGCGTGCCGCCGACTCCCCTATACACAAGAAATTCTAAGAAGAAAACATGCACACACACACACAAAGGAAAACACAGAAATAGAGCAAAAAATACATATATAAAAGTCCATACAATCAAAAAATATTTTGAAAATAGTTAATTTGATACTTTCTAACTGGTATATTTGCGGAATAATCTAAATGTCAACATAAACGCACTGTTTTTTATAGGAAAGCACACTGACACACACACACACACACACACACACACACACACACACACACACACACACACACACACACACACACACACACACAGCTCGACTCAGATAGGTTAATTGAGAGCGCTAGTTGAATTGGCTAGTAGGTTGCAGCGATGTGATTGCACGATGCACCTGCATGATTCATTGCAATACTATCGCCAATCAATCATCAGCGAACAATGAACAAAATGCCTGCCTGCCGTTTTATCTGACCGAAATGAACACCGCTCATTGTTGTCCATCAACATTACAGCACACAAACTAATCAACTTCAATTTAAGCGTATCGTTGTGTGTGTGAGAGTGTGTATGTGTGTGTCAGTGTGTGTGTGTGTGCGGACAATTTCACGCCTATCGTCGATCGCCGTTGTAATCTTTATAACCTGTTTATTACTGGCACCAACTAGGTGAGGTCAATGTACATTATTTAAACAATAGGTGATTGACGCAGGCTGAATGGTTCCTCTCAATTAACACAGTTTGATTGGCTGGCTATTATTACTCAGCGATCTGGAATCTCATCTGGTTGCGTGCCTTTATCTTCAATATACCTTTCACTCATTTCACTCGAAAATAACCTCGCATCAACCGCAAAACAATTACTTTCTGTGTTTGCCAACAGAACACTCACAGTCTCTGTAAAAACGCTCAAATCCTCTGCTAAATATCAAGTACACAGAAATGCAATGCTCATTTTGATATTGCATAATTTCAATGTTTGTATTGAAACAAGCGTTGAAATGCGCCCGAAAAACGAAAATACTGATTTTAATAATTTTTAACAGTGCTAATTTCTACTTCAAACCTCGTGACCGGTCCAATAAGTCCACCCCAGGTTGAAAACTCAGTCAAGAAACTAGGCTTAATTTGGCCGAAAATACCGTACCGTGTTTACTTTTTCGTAAAAAACTTACTTCAATGCTGAAAATATCACTTCAATATAGATGGAAAATACATCATATATGAACTTATTTATCCAGAGGGAAATTATATATTTTGAAATTAATATGTAATCAGTGATTTTGTCATTTAATCAAATTAATCATGAGGATCAGCACTGTTCGGCGAATATTCGACATAAATTGAATGAATCATGAATCATTAATATTATGACATAAATTGAATTTATGAATGAGCGAATTGGAGATAAACTGATGATAACTCGTTCTTACCTTGCACACAATTTCTGCATTTTCACATAAACAGCTGAAATTGCAGCCTTTGAAAAATGTCTCGCCAGACTTGTAGTGTTGCATGTTGAAAGTGCAGTCATTTGCAGGATGTGCAACTTCCTCTCTCACCGAGTTTTCCACTGCAATTCACATCATTTTAAATTAAGCCACAATGGGAGGTCGTGCGTCGTAACACGATCATGGTTAATGCATTAAATAAATATGAAATATATTGCCAGTATTTCTTTTATATTTTATATAAATTTTATAATTCTTTCTATCTTTATTATTTTATATTTAGATTATATAGATGTTTTATACATATCATATTTTCCTTATAGATAACAACGGATGGTTTTTATCTTGCGCCAAAACAAAGTTGACTGTTTTCATATTGAAAGGGTTAATGAAGGTCAATAATCTTTCACAAGCGAGACAACAGTGGTGAAATTTTATTTACATCAAGTGTTATTATTATTATTATTAATTACAGGCAAATCCAGTAGCATGGGAAGAGTGCAGTAGCAATATACCACTCTGCGGTGGCCCCATGTGTACCGGAAACACCCAAAAGATTTAGATAGAAAGAGAGTTCGAAAATAAAATAATAAATAAATAACAATAAACAATACACCATCATGCGATAACACTGTTCGTGTTACTTCGACAACGTAGTGTGTGTGTGTGTGTGCATGTGTGTCAGTGTGTGTCAGTGTGTGTCAGTGTGTGTGTCTTCTTGAGCATACATTCTCCGGCTACGGTGCGTTTTTATACCAGGTTTTTTTGTTTCTTGTGTGTGTATGTGTGTGTCAGTTAGTGTGTGTGTATGTTTTTGTCAATGTGTTGGCGTGACTCGCAGTGTGGGTGTAAGAATTATCCACTCAATTCCAGCTCTGCTGAAAAGAACTGTATTTCTGCAAAACGACCAATTGAACCGAACATAGTGGGTGAGTGCGACACACACACACACACACACACACACACACACACACACCTGCAGTACACACCACCTTGCCCTTCACACTGACTTCCAGGTGTGAATCAGGACACACACATCTGGCAGATACAACACCATCATCCCCCACAACCTTGTCACACACGTGACCGTCGAAACAATGCACATATGCACATGCATCTTGTGTGGAATTGTCTACCACACACAAAATGTATGTATGATATTAATATGAATGATATATTGAAAGTTTTTGACACATCGGATGCAACTTTTGACTGCCTAAGTTATCATTTGCGTTTTGTTCCCTTACATCATAAATACTACATGTTAAACATAAATAAATAAATTACTGAAGTAATAAATCAAAATAAATCGACAAATTTTTAAATCACTAAATTAATATATAAATTATATTATATATAAATATGTTATAAATACTATATGCTTTTAATAACAGTATCAAAATGGTAGAGATCAAAATTAAACATGTCAGTCAGCAACAGCCTAGTGTTTGTGCCAGTAATACTGCCAGTGAGTGAGTAAGTGAGTAAGTGAGTGAGTGAGCGAGTGAGTGAGTGAGTGGTCTTACTGGTGGTGTGAGAGTGAACGTCGCTGCCACACGCCACCGTGACACAACACTCGTCCACACTTTGCTCATGACACAGCTGGTTGTGCTCGAACTCGCCGCGTGTGTACAGCGGCTCCCGACAGCGGCGGTCACACGTCACGTGACCGGATGAGGAGCACGTGCACAATGCCTCGCACCCCTTGTTAAAGTGCTCTTCGAGCGCGTATGTGCGATTATTGTAGCGACAGCCGTCTGATAGATCCACAGTGAAACAATACTTGAGTGATTAAGAAAACAACAGCTTATGAGAGAAGTATATTCAGAATACAACTAAAGCCAGTGGTCCTTAACGTAGGCTCGATCAAACCACAGGAGTTCGGCGGTTTGATTCACCCACTCGCTGGTATGATTCGTGACATCAAGCTCCGCTTGGTCATCATTGGCTGCAGTTAATCACGCCACATCGCTTGGCCTTGATATCTGTGCTGCAAGCAACTCGGTCCACTCAGTATTAGCCTATTTGTGACTCTCTTGATCGTACGTGATTTGTGATTTTTCTTATAATACTTCAAACACGAAGCGTTCGATGAATGCATGCAGTACTTGCAATAGCTTGAGAGTACAATGAGTTATACTGACCGTCTGTGGTGAACGAGATAGTCTCTGTGCTGTTGAACAGAGAATCGGCGTGCAGATGACCTTCGAGAGACACCCGCACCAAGTACTGAGTATCGGGCAGTAGTTGGTCGATGGTGATCAGGGGCAATATGCCGCCATGTTCCAGCTGAGGCAGACGACGACGACTCCACTTGACATCGCCCAGTGTTCGGTACTCGGCAACATAGCCGCCTGTGTACGTCTGCGATTTGAAGTCGTCCCAGGCGAGCGTCACTGAGTCGGCCGACTTGCTGGTTACCAGCAGTGTGGGCTGGTTATTCAGTGGATCAGCGGAGGACGACATAACATTGAGCTGTGTCGCAGCATCACCGGCGTCCGGGAGATTGTTGTCAGTCGACGAGATCGTGTCTGCCACTGTGGTGGATGCTGGAGTGTGGCTGTCCTCTCCACCGTCATTATTCACGCTAGCAGGAGACTCAACACGTTGACTTTCTTCAGTGGTGCTGGTGAATAGAGCGTTTGCATCAGCGTTGTCAGTAGATCTGGTCTCAGACGAGTCATCTGAAATGCAGATAATTAATAACGCTATTTTATAACCAGGATGTTTTTCAGGCTTACATCGCTTGCCACTTGCAGAACCTCTGTCTCATTGGAATTCTAAGAATAATATATTCTAAAAACAATTATATAACTATTACGCTTTATATCTGAAGAAGAGTATATGTGTGGATAAATTTTAATAACAGAAATTTCAAGACATTTTAAATGGAAAATATTGGATTAATTTATGATAATTAATCATTTCATTTGCCGATTTCCGATTACCCATAATTACGCGATAAACAAGCATTCGCTAGTCACTGGAGGAATACGGAATTTTGGGACATTTTTCATCAGGTCTTATCTATTCAGCCCACAGCGCAGCGTGTAAGATTCTTCGCTCGCTGCGCCCTTGATCTCAAGGTGTATTTGATCTCTTGATCTCATTTGTATTTGACAGTTGGATTCCGGATCGAATAAAGTCCTCTTGAAGAAAATCTATGTAGTATATTTTTCACTAAAACAATAATTTCATAACTTATACATATATTTTATGCTTCTATTTTCTCCAAGGAATATTAATGTAAATTTATTATACTTTACAAACGCCCTAAATTTACGAGATTTTACACAAAATGAGTTATTTGTAGCTGACCTGTAGTGTCAAGTGTACACTCAAGTTTGACACAACAGTCGGGGTCATCAGGGTCGACCACGTGACGACACGAACCACCCTCGCCGCCACTAACAGACGAGGTCACGTCGTGTGACCTGGTCAGGGCGCAGCGAGGTCGACAATCGACCTGTCCCGATGCTGAACAGTAGCAGGTCTGCAGACACTGCACGTGGTACGAACTGCCCACACCCACTGACCATTGCTGAGCTCCTGACGACTCGGACGCATATGATACCAGACATCCAGCTGTGACATATTGACCAGTAGCAAGTGAATTTATCACCAGGAACTTGATTCACTTTTTGCTCGTGTTTATAATTATATTTCAGCATATATTGCACGGCTCAAGCATTCCTAAAGCATTGTCAAGAGTTTCAGAAAAGATTTGTTTTCTGTTGCTAATCTAGGCAAATGAAACAAACACATTCTGTAATCAAATTACCAGGAACATTCAGCTTGTCAAAGAAATAACACAGTTTTGCGTTTTGTAAAAAACTGATATTTTTATGAAATGAAAATTGATAAATTAATATTGAATTATTGATAACATTGACTCACTATCAAATTGTTTTTATTATCTTAAACTGGTATATTTGAACTGATTCATCAACAGACTGTAGCAGGAATATTATAATAGCGGATATCATAGAAGTTTCTCTGATCAAGTCTCTTGATAATGGCAGTTGAGCGAAGAAGCGTCCTGTGTGGCATTCGGCTCATTTAACTGTGATATTATTGCAGTCAATCCCCGAATAACGGTTGTACAACGGTCATGCATTACAATTTTCACAATATGGGCTTGACAACAGGAAAACATACAAGTACACACACACATACATACAGAGTGACATACTCACTCACACACTAACATACAGCGGAAATATGAACGCAACCAATTAAGCAGCAAATTCAGCAATGAATATTAATAATGAGAAAATGATAGTTGTTTTTAGAAGACTGGGATGTGATAGCTTATGTGTATGTGTGTGTATATGCATGTGTGTGTGTGTGTGTGTCCACTAACGCAGTGTAAGAACTTGCAGGTCGGTCTGTTGTTGTTTTGTGCCGGAGACCCAGGTAAACACATACTGTGTGCTGGGTTGAAGCTGTGATATGCGCAGTGAACGCTCTTCTCCTGACACTCTTCTTCTCACCACGACCGCATCATCTTCATCACCCGCGGCTGAATAACTCAACTCGCCGCCGCCAGATGGCAGTGTGATCGTGGTGGCGTTGTGAGAAGTGTCGTTGGCGTACAATTGAATATCACGCGTGGTGCTACTGTCTTGTGTCCATGTTGAAGTCTCCACACTGGCTGGTGAAGATGTTGCGCTCACAGATGTCGAAGATGTTGGCTCAATTGACGGCAGCGAGTTCACTGGAGCTGAACATGCGATTGATTGCAACAAATTGCACAAAATGCATTAATTGACAGATTATTTTCACAATGAAATATTGTATTTTCAGTGCCATATTCTGTCGAGAATTTCAGTGCAATATTCTGTTGTGCAATACTCCACTCACCCTCACCAAAATGCACCCACAAAGCATAGCAAACAAATAGATAAAACACAACAATATGTGAAACAATAAAACGTAGCATAATCTATAATAATAAAAACATAATGACGGTCTAAATCAGAACACGACAACGACAATATTTTATAACTTGACAAATAATTTTCACTCAGGTTTGTATTGTGTATATTTCACGACACCTCCATTAGTATGGCGGTTATTAACTTTTCTAATTGTTCGCACACCTTTCAATCAACATTTAGTTCTCGCACCCCCTGGATTCTTCATAGATATACGAACATATGAAAATACAAACGACGTAATACAAAACTTTCTTTTATTTAATATTCATTCATACAACTCCTTTAAGAGGGTTAAGCAAAACTACATTTTTCAGGAAAAATATAATACATATGCTAAACATATAATTTCTTAAAAATAATACAAGAATCCTGACACCCCCTAGGATGCAGGTTCGCACTCCTGCTTAAGAACACCTGACCTAGTAAGATGTAATAAATTAAAAAATTATGATTGAAAAGCTTTATTGAACTTTTGCGAAGCTTTGAAAGTCGCCATCGCAATAATAATCGCATCATTTGTGTCATTGGCTTTCTTGCCGTGTTTGCTTTTTGTTATCGAAAACTACTGGTCGAAATGAATGAAATGAATGAGGAAAATGAATGAAGGTCACAACGCCGTACATCACAGTGTGTGTGTGTGCTTCTGTGTGTGTGTGTGTATGCGTGTGTGTATGTGGTTGTGTGTGTGTGTGTGTGTGTGTGTGTGTCAGTATGTGTGTCAGCGTGTGTTTGTGTGTGTCAGTGTGTTTGTGTGTGTCAGTGTGTTTGTGTGTGTCAGTATGTGTGTCAGTGTGTGTATGTGTGTGTGTGTGTCAGTGTGTTTGTGTGTGTCAGTGTGTTTGTGTGTTTGTGTGTGTTTGTGTGTGTCAGTGAGTTTGTGTGTGTGTCAGTGTGTTTGAGTGTGTGTCAGTGTGTGTGTGTGTGTCAGTGTGTTTGTGTGTGTCAGTGTGTTTGTGTCTGTCAGTGTGTCAGTGTGTGTGTCAGTGTGTGTGTGTTTGTGTGTGGACCAACGCGACAACAATGTCCCTCAAAACCAGGCAGCGCAATATCGGACAATTCAAGATTGGATAGATAAGAAAGCACGCGGCCAGTGGACACACACAACACAGCACCTAACAGCCAATATGTTGTACGTATGATTGTATATCCCAGGGGTTCTATACCGTGGGGTGCAAGCCTGGTTCCTAGAGGGTGCGAGGACTCTTGTGAGAAATTACAGGAAATATACGTTTTATCTATGCTTCATATTTCTACCTGGGAAAAACATTGTATTCTTAATGCAGCTTTAACCTGTCTGAATCAATATTGAATAGATAAAGGTTTCGCTATTACGTCGTTTGAATATTTATTCTTCTAATATAGTTATCAAGAATCCTGGGGGTGCGAGAATTGACTGCCAATTTGGAAAGGGTACGAGCACTGAAATAATTTGAGAACCACTGATCTACACAATGTGCACTACAACCACTTATGGGCAGCAATTATACACTTATCATGTTGTGTATATATATTGTCCAAATCGACACAAACACCTAAGATATTACGCGTAGGAAAAACAACAACTTTAGGCGAATTTAGCGAGCAAAGCGAGAACAATACACGAGAACACCGACCGAAGGTGAGTTGTACAGCGAATCAGGGAAAGGAGGTCATTGAGAAGAAAGTGCGTATGCATGCGCTTGTGCGTGTGTATGTGTGCGTGTGTGTGATATGCATATGTGTGTGTGTGTGTGTATGTATGTGTGTGTGTGTAAGAGTGAGTGGATTAGTGGTAGAATGACGCATCGTGATGTGATGAAGTTGCGGTTGGCCCAGTATAAAACAGTCTGGTCAATCTGCTAGTGTACAAGGTCAACGAACGCTCACACTCATCACGACAACAGAACAAAGAACAATTAATGAACAAGAGCCACGTGCTTCTGTGGTGAACGGTGTGATACACTGAAGCATAATGAGCTGGTTGCGTAATACCTGCGTGTTATAAGCCAGCCGTTTCTCTTTGAACGCTCATATCAATATTGCCCATAACGGCCACACAGAATGCGTCAATACGAGAACAACACATTCAACACAAGCCTGATAATACGAAGGAGAATAGGAAAAGTACGACTGACCTTTGCTGGTTTGTGTCGGATGGAAGGAGTCGCCGGGTTTCTCCGAGGCAATGTTCGAGCAGAACACATTGACACAACACTGGCTGCTGTTGCTGGTCGGATTTGCCAGTTCAACACACAACTCGTCGTCATCGAACGATCCCGGCAAGTAAGAGCCTGCGCAATCAGCAGCCGCCATGGTCAATGCCAGTGAAGTCGCTTGAAACTAAACTTATCTCAAACCGATAAATTTTCATCCATAAATGCGAACAAATACAGGCATAATTTCAGCAAATTCTACCAACAATACGTTAATTGAAAAATACATCAGGTGTTCGTAATTATACCGCAAATATATGAAAACCTTACTTTAATTAGTTTACTTACATTTTTACTTCATTTTAAATGGTGTAAGATAATAATAAAAACAGTTTAAACTTGGTGGTCCTACCAGAAAACTGTGACGGCTTTTCAACGCTAAGACATCCGCGATTATACTGCTGATCTTAACTGTATTGTATGTCCACGTGAATTAAGCCGACTACGATTAAGATTTGAGTAGAGTGGTATCATAACCGGATGTTAGCTAAACTAATCCGTATGGTTGATAGTATTTTTGTCGACGTGAGCTGTGTATCGGTTCTATTGCATTGTATTGAAACGGACACTTTAAACGAAGTACAGGTGAATATATAAATACAATGACAATCGAAGGCATATAATATATCACATAATATTGGAAGACAACATGCACACATGGTTTTATTTTCTACTCGTTTAACGTACAAATAACTAAACACATCACAAGAACAGCACACACACACACACACACACACACACATGTACCGTGTATCGTGTTAGTGATATTATCAAATTGTTGTTTATACTTGTTTTCTTTATTATAGCTGGCTCATTATAGTTATGCATTTGCAAAACTTATATTTTTAGTGTGTGTGTGTGTGTGTGTGTGTGTGTGTGTGTGTGTGGGTGCGTGTGCGTGTTTTCATGCAATGTTCAAAACTCTCCTGTACAAGCAAGCAGGAGCAAAAGTCTCACAAGATGCTGTTCACATCACGTACGACAGATTACTCACATAACACACCACTCTCACAGACTGGTGTACTCTCACAGAACACGAAACATTGACAACAGTACAGCTCAACCAATGAGTACAGTACAGTACAGTGTGTGTGTGTGTGTGTGTGTGAGTAGTGCCCAATTACCTGGAGGACATATGGTGCTCGTGCAGTTGAGTGTTGCATCGGCAGTGCACACACACGTGTCCCTGCATTGGTTGCTATGCATCTGACGACCAACTGATATACCTTCACCATCTGGCGTCAGACATTCGTCTATACCACAACACACACACATACATACACATGTCAGGACTTGAAGGCTCTCAATTACAACAGCTGCTGAACACGGCGATTGAAACTAGCAAAAAAAATCGAGCGTTTCATGCAGTGGCGCTTCTAAAACAAATACTCAAGAATTATGTATTCACAATGTCTTTGGAAGTAGGCCATTCGTAATGCATGTTCTGTTTCAATTCATGCACACTCAACATGAATTTTATATAATTTTGTGGTGGAATTTTCTAGAATATTTAACGTCTCATTTGAATTTGTTTTACAGTTCAGTGTCTATTTAATCATGATGTTTTGTGTGTACATAAATGTTTCTGAAGATGACTTGAATAAAAGTCGAAAGGTGTCTCGAGCTAAAATGAATTTCTCAGCATTTCTGATCAGAAAACACTTTCTGAAGACCAGATTTAAACTGGTGAGACAAATACAGAATTACATATATATAAAAAATAAAACGATGTAGAATTCAAGAGGACATGTATATACAATGTTCGTAACAAGCATATGTGTTGTTGCGAATATTACCTCATAATTAGAGTTGGGAATTTTATGTGATTACATATAACATATTTGTTCACATAAAATGCCGTTTTTAAGCAAAAATTACATAAAATGTCATTTGTACAGAATTTTTTTGGTTAAATATACAATTTTTTATGTTGTGCTATTAATTAATCTCCCTTGTTAATCACTGTAATAACAGATCACGTATTCTACATGTTATGACACACTCGAACTCGAACTACCGTATGTGTTGTGGTTGTAGTTTAATTTGTGTGATTCAATCGCTTCAAGCCAGATACACGTGTCATTGGCTTTTTGGAAAGTTAGGATCATACATGTACTTCATATTTCCATGTTCAGAAATTACTCAACACGAATCCCTCAAATGACGTCTGTCTGTACTGTAACGTCACGCTCAAAGGGTTAAAGGAATTCAGCGTGAAGTCAAATTTTCCAAGAAAAACACGTCTGATTGGATTTTTTTGCTTATGTATGTGTGTGTATGTCTGTGTGTGTATGTGTGTGTGTGTGTGCGTGTTTGTGTGTTCCTATGTGTGCATTATGTGTTCTTACTGTTGTCACATGTATATCCCCATAGTTGTGTTTGCCTTTTTAATTTTGTCGCGCTTCTGTGCATATTAGCGCTATAACAAATACATTTATTGATTGATTGAAGAGAATGTTTTGCGTTGCATGTGAGAACAACGTGTCCGCTGGTCACAAGTCGCAGCTCGATCGATCAAACAAATCGGCTGCTCAGTCGAAATGCATCATAACAACTATACATGCATAATCGAATCATGGAATTATTGTGCCTCGGAGCAAAAGTCCAAAATGGCACCCATACAGTGGCACCTCTGCCATGAACATTTCGAGTGTGGGTTCTCATGTTTCGCATGGCCCCACATATATTTCCTTAGCTCCCCTCACCAGAAGAATCCTGGCGCCGCCACTGCACTCCAGCATAATCGGAAGGGCCCAATCAAGGTGAAACTTTTGCCAGGTACTACGAAAATTTCGCCTCCCTGAGGGTGGGTCCCCTGGGATGTCCCTTGATACATGCTTATAATGCAGATAATCTACGAAGAGTCCGAAATTCATATATTATATGCAAATTTAATAACATATTTTGGCATTTTTCATCACATAATAAAACATAAAACTCCAAAAATTATCACATACAATTCCCAACTCTACTCATAATTAACGATAATCTTGAAAGCTGGAGTTCACAATGTTGTTGCAAATGTTAACTCCTGCATTGCAATATTATTGCAATGGAATATTGATAAAAGTTAATATCACTTGACAACTTGTTAAATATATACACGCGTGTGTGTATATCAAATTTATCAAATTTGATTTACCTATTTGCGTACGAGAATACGGAACTCGAATATACCTCATTTCCTAGAGTAGTTCATGATTCTATATCTACTTAAATCTATATTATTACTTAATGCTTGTACGTTGTCTGCTGACACCACTTCCTCTCACAAAAAATTTACCGTATTTCAGTGTACAGTGCTATTCCTTGGCATCTCTTAAAGATAGCATAAATTTCGGTGTTTGGACTCCATTCTCTGTATTCTCCTATGCTCTGTATTCCCTCTCGTGCTGTTTTTTAGTCTATCCTGTGTGGTCACAATACTGCTGCGGTATATTACCAAATCGCCACCTGTGTGAGTGTGCGTGCGTGTGTGTGTCTGTGTGTGCGTGAAGAATGTGTGCGTGCGTGCGTGTGTGAACGTATTGGTTGAGCTGACCAGGTACACAGGCCTTGACGGCTGCCACAAAGCGATGGCGCGCAGGGCACGAACACACGGGCCTGTGCTGGCGGGTGCGACACACGCCGTTCTTCAGCGACTGCTTGCACGGGTCAAATATGGTGCACGGATCGAAGCACACGCGACCCAGACAGAACTGGTCGGCCGTACACTCGGTGTCACTGCGACAAGCCCGCTGCTCTGCTGGTCACAGCACACACACACATACATCACCCATCACCATCAGGGTCAAGCTCAAAATGCACTTGCTAAAAAGCAGTGGCGACGCGAGGACTTTTCTGGGGGCTAAGAAAAAAGATTGCGAAGGCTTGGTGAGGTATGAGCAACTACACTTGAAATGTTCATGGTCAGAATTGAGGGGTTCAGGGGCACATTTTTGGGCGGTTTCAGCCCCTTCAAGCTCCCTCTGGGCGGCGCCACTGCACATATAACTTTTCAGGCCTGGAATAAAGAAACCCAAAATGTGAACTTTTCCCCGCTAAAATTTTTTAGTGATCTGTTTGTTCCACACATACAATATGTTGAAAAAATCGTCCTTTCCTATCATTTATGTTTTTATATATAGCAATTGTACATAATTGTACTTTATTAGCGTTGATATAATTCATGCTATAATGAAGCTTGTTGTTCTGGATAAATACAACTTTGGCAGACTGATTTTGCTACCATGAAATAGCTGTCTGGCTATTAAGCCCAGCATGGAAAATATGCAGTAGAATTTTGGATTTAAAAATTGGCTTGATGGCAGGCATATAGGGTAATTGTGATCTCACGGACCAGTGCACACGCCGTCCACGCAACTCAGACCATCTATGCATCGCTGATGCTGCTCATGCTGAAGTCCACATCGTTGGCCAGCTGTAGCCGTACACCTGACACAACACTCACACCTGCCCGTCGACTGTAACTGCAAGATATCACTGCACTCAGAAACGGCCGTGCCATTGTCACTGGCTGCACAGCAAGGGCACTCATCTCCACGCACTTGCGTCGCTGTTAGCAGCAGCCACAGCCACAATGAAGATGATACCACTGCACGAGGCCACATCTCACCACACAGCCTGCACCGAGCTCACAGCGTAAACAACACATTCACCAGCAGCACCGGTACCACGAGTACACACTGGTGGGAAAATACTGGCACACACACACACACACACACACAGGTGCGTCCCTGTACTGAGCTCGCGATACACTGTCTCAATAATCACAGTCAGCAAGATGACATAGAAGCGCACACACACACACGAGCACAAACACGCACGCACGCCTACACACACGCACACACGCAGTATATGTGTGTACACCGAGAAGTAACACAGCCGCACGCACAGCACCTGCGACTCCACGACTGACTGAGACGACTGGTCGCTGAGTGTCGGAGAGGTGCATAACTGCCATGACCGGTTGAGGTTTACATACCTGCCCGCCAGATGGAGCCAGCAGTCGCAGCGCCGAAAGTGAAACTGGAAAACAGTTGAGTTGGTGTTGTGCATGTGCGTGCCAGTCTCACACACGATGCCCCGTGTACCAGTGTGTGATCGACTACAGGTGCGTGTGGGAGTCTTCCAGACAGGCACTGCGCCAGGATTTCCCGTGTGGGGGGTGGGGGGATAAGGAATATACGCGGGGGCCTGGCGAAACATGAAAAACTACACCAGAAATGTCACACGGTCATACTTTTTTTTAGAGCGAGGGTTTTAGCCCCTCCTTAGCACCGCCCCTGGTTCACGGTGGACACTGACAACGCCGACTTATTCCCCCATTGGTTACCGACACACACACACACATACACATACACACATACACACATACACATACACACGTCATTCCGCAAGAATTCGCCACGCCGACGCGACAAGGCACAAAAAACGGTCATAAACAACTCAACGACACACACACACACACACATACACACACACACTAGTTGGTCCTTGCATTAGCATGTCCGTGGTGAGCGCATTACCTTCACAGTAAGGTGCGTGTAACCATACACACATACATACTGAAAGCTCAGTAAAAGATGTACAGTACAGACATGCTGGCAATACAGAACACAGAACAATGGGTGCCGCACAATGGATCATCGGCGTATTGATCGGCGGGGAACAGTTGGCTATTTTGTGCCTGTTGTTAAACTGACGTACTGCAGCCAATCCACCCGGTGAAGTTTGCACACTTGCACTATAATGACATTTTAACAGACGAAACAATTATCACGTTGGTAAAATGTGAAATTTCAAATTTAATTTACTCTTATTTACTTATATATTTTATTTTATTACTCAATTATTCCTCGACGTCAGCATCAATTCTTAGCTTAAATCTCCACATTAATCCTATCTTAACATGACTCAAATACCAAATATAAATTTCACTTGATTGAATATAAATCACAATACAAAATGACATAAAATGGACAAACATACCTGGACATCCACAATATCGTTCAATTTATACAAAACTAGAAAGAAAGTTAAGTAATTCATGTTTTTTCAACACATTGAACGTTTTGTATTTTAAATTCTGCTTACAGCTCTACCAGGAAGACATAGTATTTACGCTCTCCACACAACAAGGGTGATAAGGATTTGACTTCAATCAATTATATGGAAAAATACAATCACAACTAAATTGATTATCAAAATTGAAAAGTAGAGAAAGTTATGTGGCAATAATGTATTTTGTAGCCATGCTCTAGTCCCACATATTCACAAAAATAATGGGTAACGTACAAAAATATTTGTTCTAATAAAACGCTAGCATTCAAGATATAATAGCACGACATCAATGTGTATGTATGTATGTGTGTGTGCGTGTTCATGTATGTGCGGTAACTGGAACACCGCAAGTAAAGCAGTTTGCCGGCGATCACAATACTCTACATTTCTTCATGATTCCCATATCGTTGTCGGCTCAACAGTGAAATAATTCTCAAACATCAGCGTGGAGCCACAGCAGTGACTGGTTGAAGACTCTGCTGCTGAGCTTGTTGAAGAAGCAGTGTTGAATCAGTCGGCCAGATCGTGCCGCCGAACCTGCACCGGCTGGCGATAATGATACTCCATGAGGAAATGCTTGAGTAGCCTGGGCAACTGCAGTCGATTGATATTATCATAGGTTATCAGCGGAATAATGGTCGCCCGGCACAATTGCGCCAGGGAGAACACAAACGTACGATGCAACGGTCGTGTCAGCATCGGCTCGAAGAACATGCACGAGCTGGGCTCCTTGTAGTGAGCCATCAGTCCAACCACTGTGTCACTGGAGAACACGCCCGGGTCGTGACAGTCGAATGTGAACCTGCCGTCCACGTGATCGACACGCGCGTGCAGTGAGCGCATGTAGCGCCGGAAACTGACCGAGAACAAGTACTCGTGCTGTGCCGAGTCGCGCAGCAGAAACGTGCCCTCCGGTCGTCCCTCCAGCAACCTCTCCGCCTCATAGCGGTCCATGCGTCCCCAGTAGAACGACGTGGCCACGATGCTCTGCAGATCAGGCACGAGACGGTGCACATAATCGACGGTGGTGTGCACGGGCGGGCAGTTCCACCGCTCTGACTCCGAGTGTTGCGAGTCTGTCGGGCGCTGTACGACGGCCACGGCATCTCGATCTTCTCTCGACGTGACACGCTGCTCTCGCAAGCCGACGTCCGACCGAGCCATGCAAGACGCCGGGAGACAGGAGGGCGCCGCCGCCGAGGAGCACCAGCGAGTAGCACGAGGAAGACGCCAGGACCGCAGACTGCGCCATAATCGTCCGGCACACAAATTACGTCCGGGCCTCGGCTGGGCGGCGGCGTGGCGCCCGCACGCCACGTTGTGATCAGGTGGCATTGCAGTGTGATCGCACGCACACGCAGTCAGGCCACACGATGACCGCCTGTTTGTCGAACACAACTCGTCATCTTCACGCACGAGATGGCAGTGTTCAGTAGGCAGAGACACACGGTGCTGTGTGAGTGCTGGTGTGGAGGTCGGGAGCGGAGCTGACGGCAAAACTTCACTGGATTCAGCATGCGCCTCGGTGCACGTCGCAACGTCGCCGTATTCGTCCTCAAGAGCAACGGCATCGCGCTGCGACATTGCCTCCGGGACGCCAGCAAATCCGCATAAACCAACTGAAAACAATTTAAGTATGTCAACTGAGAATCGAGCGAAAAAACACACGAATAAACAATATTGTAGACACTCACACTGACGGAAAGTTCAACACAATAAAGCTCAATATTGCGCTAATACATATATTGCGTACGCACCCAAAATGTTCGAATCCGCGATCCAAAAAGATATTTCATTTCAAGTCTATTCGACATCCATAAATCGCAAATAAAAGTTAATATGCAAGCTATGCAGTGCACAAATAAAATAATTTTACAGATGTCATTTTTATCTAGGTAAACGCCATGAAACTGCACATGATGTTTCGCCTTGCTTCTTCAAGCTCTTCTCAGTTCAGTTCACACCAAAAATCAGACGAATTAAAAATAAGCAAGTAAAAAACAGCATTAATTAATATAGCAAGCATTGAGTAAGAAGTTTCGAAAATCTGAAAGCGTTGAATAACTCACAATATCACGTATATCAATCCACAATCACAACAAACAATATGCCAAGATGGCGATTGTTGCCGCTCAGATTTTTCATATTAGTAGGTACTGCACTAAACTGAGAGCGTTTCTATTTCAACAAACCTAAATTATTAGGGGAATGTTAGAAGTAATCCTAAATCCCCAAGAAATCTTTGAATTATTCAAGTAATCATATTTAATTGCATTCTTTTCACCCCATCCAGGAATTACAAATGATGTGAACTTTCCACGAACCCTGGAGCCATTTGCTGAAATACCTTGTACATGCTGTATATGAGGATAGTGCTTTAAAACCAAAACGTAGCTTGAATTGCAGACTAACTCACATCGAAACTACTGTTTTGTCATAATATTAGATTACATAGCGGATAGCGTAACGCATATACACTTAGCGAATTGTTACCACATTCTCATGCCATACAATGTCGTATAAAAGCGGTAAGTCATCAAAGAAATGCACATTGACGGTTTATTGATGCACGGTGATCAATACGCAAAGCCAAAACACTCCGCCGCAACAAGCACCCATTTACTTCAGCTTCTTTTTGGGTCTGACGTGATTTGTGCGACCGCATTTTCGCTTGCGGCAATTGGTGGCGCGCGGGTGAAGTCTGGCGTAACACTTGCGACAGATCATCTTGTCACAGTTGTACTTGGACGCCAGCACGCGCAGACTAGGCTCAATAACACCGCCACGCAGTCTCAACACCAAATGCAGAGTGGATTCTGAAATTACCACATCGCCAATTGTTACCAACATTCTGATATCCATTCCGAAATTAAATGAAGTATACTGAGAAGTTTCGTATAGTTTATCGGCACAAACATTTTGCTATGCCAACGATGAAACATAACAGCTGGAAAAGACAATGAATGTAGTACAATAATTGCTAATTGTAATGTGAATTTATAATTTGTGATGCCTTGCTTTGGCGTTCGATGCTAGTTTATTGTGGGTTGCGCTTTGCTGGATTTTGATTCGCTGTTGCGGTGATGAGGTTGTAGTTTAAACCGAAGCAAAATTGTACTGAAAAATGCGATGAAGTGAGACGACCAGTGAGTGTGTTTAGTGACGCGTACTGTTGTGGATGTATTGAGAGTGAATTGTTGTGGCTGCATTATGGATTTGATGAGCATTACTTTATTTCTGTTCTGTGTTAATTGTTAGTCTTAATATATTTGCTATTTTTGTTCTCGCTTGAAGTCAATATTTGAGTTGAGCGTCCAAGGTGTACACAATTGAAATGTTCTGAAACAATTCAGTCACACTAACATAAAACTCATGACACTGTGAGTATATTTAGATGTTGATATGAGAGAGGTGCTTTGATCAATATGTCACATGATATTATTGTTTATATTTTGCCGTAATTAGAAATAACGGTATTCACGGAGGTTTGAAATTGGTTGGTTGGCGGAGCGGAATCATCGTGTGTAAGATAATCGTTATACGTTATAATGTTTGCGTGATTGACTTGTTCCTGTTCGTTTTTACTATTGTTAAATACACTACCACAGACACAATCACACATAAGATGAAAAATCAGATGTGTGGTTGTTGCAACCGAATATTATACCTTTCTGGATATTATAGTCGGACAGTGTACGTCCATCTTCCAGCTGTTTTCCGGCGAATATCAAACGTTGTTGATCGGGAGGAATTCCCTCTTTGTCCTGGATTTTCGCCTTCACATTTTCGATAGTGTCGGACGGTTCGACTTCAAGTGTAATAGTTTTACCCGTGAGTGTTTTAACAAAAATCTGCATGATGCCTGTAACAGAAATATAACACTGGGAATAAAGAACACTTCAACGATCGACAGCAACACAATAAACATATTATTCAATCAATCATTGCAAACATGACGAGCACAGACACGCATATACATCTGCGTGTCAGTGAGCCCACTGATTTAAGTCGTGAAAATCAGTGTCACACAAAATCACGAGTGAAATGGGATACTGAGAGCATCAGCGGTGGTACCGATGGGGTTTCACCTGTTTCCTTGCTAGAACTTCAACCTCAAATAACCCTGTGATGGCGTGCCAAGCCAGACCACAAAGAAAAAAACAGCCTAAACTAAAATCGAAGTGCTGTTCAATGAAACATGACAGGGAGAACCCACAAACAAAAAGCAAGACCACATGCAGAACAACAAGAAACGGTACCATAAGTCGACCTTTAAAATCAATAAACAAAGAATTAAATGACAAAAAGACCAATAATAAATGACAACACCAGACCAACGTGCGCACCAACAGCACACAGGAAGTCGGCGATGATACAATCGTTTGATTTTGTCTTTAAAAAATATCTGCCAATGTTTAATCCTATTCTTTACGCAAATCATTCCTTGATGTTTTTGTAATTTATTTTATTGCATTTTATGGCATTCAAATATTTAGGTGAGGACTTATCATTAGTTGAGCTAGTAGGAATTTATGACTAAAGTGGAGGACTATGGATTACATAAGAGTATATTATTGTATCATAATTATCGATATTATGCTTGATCATCATAGTATTGACCCTCATTGAATGAAGCTCATTAAATTATGAAATCATTGATGTGAATGAATTTCTGCACAATAATGTATAAAATGTTTAGCTTAGTTGAAATGTATATGGACACGTTTTTGCACGCAAAGTTTCGAAAGTGGATTGCCGCATACGTAGTGTTGTGTCCCTGCATCTGAGCCTAACCTGTGCTATATGCAGTAACCAATAACAACAACAACAACAACATAGTGTTGTGAGAGGTGGATTTTAGTTTTTTTGTATTGGCAATATGTTGGGGCTTTTATGAGGCTTTTCTCACATGAACAAATGTGCCGTTTTGAACTTCAAACTTTTTCTTATTAATGAACGATTTATTGCTATTGGTAATTTCAATTTTGATGTCCTCATCCATTTGTCCTGCAAACCAGCTTAACTTGGAGCAAGTATCGTGTTGTTGTATTGTTCGTGTATTGTGTTATTGTCTGAAGAGCACCCTGTGTTGGTTGCCGACAGTCGAACTCGGCAGGCTTGCAATGTCCAAGCACGTGCTCTTGTCGGACAAGTACTCGCGCGCGTTCATCGGTCTGATAGTCGTGTGGCTGGTGATCGTGTTGTTGAGCATGGGTCCTCTGTGGTCGCCTGGCACGCTGGACGATAGTCGACGCGTGGCCGCCAGAATGGACGCAGCCGTAGCGCAGCTGCAGCAGCTCAAGCAGCAAAACTCTCAGCTGCTGCAGCTCATCAAGCAGCTGACTGAGTAAGTTTCATGTGTCAGTGTATTATAAAAACATTGTAATTATAAGCAATGTGTAAAAGACGCACGAGCACAACGCAAAAACATTTTATTAAGACACAACGACCACACACAACGACAACCTACAACCAATTCACCCACACCACACTCACACGACATTACACACCAGCAACGAACCATGCGTCATCACCGATCACACTTGCAAGGACAGGACATAACTGGAATTATACACCAGTCAACTGCTGCACGCGCACATACACCCCAGCAACAGTGAGCTCATGTTGCACAGCCAGATGATGCACACACACCTTGCATGCGCATACTACACAATGAAAAAAGTTTAATAGGATAGATTACTATACTTCACAGCCATCACGCCTTTGCCCACAACAAATCATTCCGCTCTCTACAACATTGTTTGCTATTGTGTTGCTATGGCAACGCCAACAATATTAGTAGTTGCTGGCTAATATTAATTGTTCGCTCAGCCAATATCGTGCTCCGCAACGACACAACTGACATGACAGCTCGCTTATTGTCAGTGTGTCTATTTCACGGACACACACATACACACATCATACATATGCATACGCACACACACACACACACACGCACAACACACATCATACATATGCATACGCACACACACACACACACACACACACACACACACACGCACAACACACATCAAACAGCTCCACTCGGTGGTTTTCAGCACACGGTAATAATAACAATAAAATAGAAATATAAAGAAATTTTAAATACTTGGTCAACCATTAATGATACATACATGAACGATGTGTGAAAATGATCAAGCAAGAAGTAATATTCATATTCCATTCAATTGTATTGTAAATCGACATACAATCATACTATTTTGATGTACATGAAAAAAATATATAAAGAAATACATACACACATAAATATATACACATACACAAACATATAGACACATATACATATAAATACTATGGTATGGAACTAAGACGGTGCATTTGCGTGGCTGTGTCTCATTGCGTGTGTGTGTGTGTTTGTGTGTGTGTGTGTGTGTGTGTGTGTTTGTGTGTGATTGTGTGTGGTGCGGGTGCGCAGTGTTGTCAACGATGACTCAGTGGTGAGTGGAAGCGCTCTGTCTCGTTTGAGAGAGAAACTGGCCTCCAGTAACCTGCTCACACAAGCGTCCACCGACTCCTGCCAGCTAGGTGCCCGCTTAACTTGACTCTTTTTCACTTCACAAGCGCTGGCGCAAGTGTGTACATATTCATCCACACATAATCGACCATTCAATTGCCAACGCTCGCCTATCGAGGACATATAAAGTAGACATTTATGGTTAAAAGTCTATTGTTATTAAAATAATTGTTAATTAATGTGTGTTGTTTACAGAATAATTTTGATGTGTGCGAATTTGCTATGAAACGAGTTTCATGTAATTGTTTCAGCTTATAATTTTATATTTCCTACTTGATAGTTTGTGACCATTTTAGCGAGTTAACTATCACGATTTTCCACGTGGATTTGCTTTCAGAACCGAGTCTACAGTATGAAATGTCTCGTCGACAATTGCGACGCGACATCGACGAGTCGTGGCGCTACATGCGTCACCAATTGTCGCAGTGGGAGGCGTCATTGGGCGGCGGGTCGGTGCGCCACGTGTCGCAGTCTCTCGCCGAATACTACCACACAACACTGGCTGACTGGCACAACATGAGCGACGTGGACGGCTGGCGTGACTGGAGACAGCAGGAGTCTCGCCGCTTGAAGGCCGAGATGAGACGACGACTGACTTCACTGCAGAACCCGGCCAACTGCCGCACCGCTCGCAAACTGGTCTGCAACTTGAATAAGGTCCGCTGCTCACTGACATCAGTGCGTCGCTGACAACAGGCTGCATGGTCGTGGATCCTGGGGGTATATATACCCACGATAAATTGACTGGGGGTATGCATATGCAATTATACCCCCGAGAATTCTGCTGAGTTCAGTTCATTGGGGTATATTTTCATAAAAATCAGCGTAGCAAAAAGTAACAATACACGACAAATGTGTGTATGTAATTATACGCAATATACTTTTCATTGAGGTATGTGTGTTGTAATTGAAAAGGCCGAAAATAGTTGAGGGTCTCATGCAATTGACCAACTGAGTCAACTTTAAACACTACTGCATGATGTCTGTCATCCCCCCGATCCTCCGAGACACAAATCTACTGCCTTGACTGGCTGGTCCGCTGTTTTCAGGGGGGTCTTTTCCAACAGTGATTCCATAAACACGAGTTATTTTTGGGATTTTGGTTTGTCGGTTTCAGATAAGTGCAAGTCGTTTTTCATTCTATTTCTATCATCGACGCATTGCTCATGTTATATCAGTCACTAGCTGGGTTTCAATATACGCTTCCGATCGTCGTGCTGAACATATTTGTGCTTCATCATTTGATTGTAGTTATTTTGCTGACCATTTTTGATATGACTTCGTACATCATTTTGCCTTTAATTGCAATTAATTGGGTTTATTTCTTTGTATACTTGCGTGTTTGTCCATGAACGTATGCGTGGTCATGTGTATATGTATGTATGTTTGCCTGTGTGTGTGTGTGTGTGTGTGTGTGTGTGTCAGTCGTGTGGTTTCGGTTGTCAGTTCCACCACGTGACCTACTGCCTGATTGTGGCCTACTCCAGCTCGCGCACGTTGGTGCTACGCTCCAATAACTGGCGCTACAACGCCGGCGGTTGGCACCAGGTGTTTCTGCCTGTCAGCGAGTCGTGCACCTCAGAAGAAGGTCGCTCCTCAGCCCTGTGGCCTGGTCAGTATCTGCGCCACCCCCTACAACACAGGTTCCCAGCCGGGGGGTGGCGAGGTCACTTCAGGGGGTCGTGAGAGCCGCCTGAAAAAAATTACATCCTTCAAAATTTGCAAAGAAAACTCCATGTTATGAACACCTGATGTTTTTTCTTTGTATTTTCGAATATATTCAATAACGGACCCGATACCAGTCCGCCTCGTAGCCGAGTGGCTAAATCGCACGCTTTGTGCACGAGAGGTCCAGGGTTCGATTCCCTGGCGAGGTGAAAAGGTTGGGTTCGTTTCTTAAAGTGATAGCCCAATTGCCGCAAGGCGGGTTTCGTGTGCGCGCAGTCGTGCAGTTTTCTGTGCTGGCGGTGACTGCAAAACCCGTGTGGCGGCCGGACCTGCGGTGTGCCAGCCGGGGCCGTGAGGCTTTGCTCCCGCTAAATTACACGCGAACACAGCCGTATCTACTGCTGTGTTTAAATGCGTAATTTTTTTATTATTCATATCTGGTATCATCATTTTCTGCTGGGTGGACAGGGACTGTTGTATTATAGTAGAATTCGCCTAAAGAAATTCTCCTCCGCCGGGCTTCGAACCACGGATCTCCCGCTTGTGAGGCGGGCGTGCTAACAACTACACCACGCAGTCCAACAACTGCTTGATACAGTCAGTCACAAGGATTGTTCGCATGTGTGTATGTGTATGTGTATGTGTGTGTGTGTGTCAGGCTCGGTGGACACACAGGTGATAAGCTTGCCGCCAGTCGACATGCTCAGGCCTCGACCTGAGTTTTTGCCTCTGGCAATTCCACGTGATCTGTCGACCAGCATTGAGCGTCTTCACGGAGATCCCAGCTTGTGGTTCATTGCACAATTCGTCGATTACTTGTTCCGTCTGCAGCCCGACATTGAGAACTCTCTCCGTCCCGTCATCGACCAAGTCGTGTCCAGCCGACCTTGTGTTGGGTGAGCACACAATTCCGGCTCACACCAGTCAAGGGATGTTTGGATTTGTGTTGGATTTTTTGCCGAAATGGCTCCGCACACAGAAACCAATAGTTTTGTAGCGTTTTTGCTACGGTTTGATTTTCATGAAGCGACGGCGCCAGGGGATGTCTAGAGTGGCTGAGACGAAAATGTGTCCTCCCAAAAATACTTACCATGAAGATTTCCGGTGTAATTCCTCACGTTTTGCCAAGCCTAGCATCTTTTTCCTTAACCCCCCACCATAAATATCCTGGCGCCGCCACTGCTTCAGTGTGTGTTTTGTTTGTGGAGGCGAGCGGGATATTTTCACTATGTATTATTATTATTATTAATTACAGGCAAATCCAGTAGCATGGGAAGAGTGCAAGCACTATTACCACCCTAAGGTGGCCCCATGTACTGGAAGCGCCCCAACGATTCAGAGAGAAAGAGAGTTCGAAAAGAAAAAAGTCTAGAAAGAGAGTTGGAAAGAAAATAATAAATAAATAACAATAAATAATAAACCATCATCCGATAACAATCCATAATGTCACTCCGCCCACGTTCCTCAATAAATAATAACAATCAACAATAAATATGTGATTCAGTAAATAACAGCCATCAATAAATAAGAATAAATATTAATAAATAAGTAATAAATAACAATCAAGAACAATAAATATGATTCAATAAGAAACATCCAACAATAAATAAAAATATGATTCAATAAGAAACATCCAACAATAAATAAAAATATGATTCAATAAGAAACATCCAACAATAAATAAAAATATGATTCAATAAGAAACATCCAACAATAAATAAAAATATGATTCAATAAGAAACATCCAACAATAAATAAAAATATGATTCAATAAGAAACATCCAACAATGAATAAAAATATGATTCAATAAGAAACATCCAACAATAAATAAAAATATGATTCAATAAGAAACATCCAACAATAAATAAAAATATGATTCAATAAGAAACATCCAACAATAAATAAAAATATGATTCAATAAGAAACATCCAACAATGAATAAAAATATGATTCAATAAGAAACATCCAACAATAAATAAAAATATGATTCAATAAGAAACATCCAACAATAAATAAAAATATGATTCAATAAGAAACATCCAACAATAAATAAAAATATGATTCAATGTAGACATTTTAAGATGCTGATTTTAGGACTGCTACACTAGCTGTGTTGTTTGTGCAGCATTCAGGTTCGGCGCACAGATAAGGTGGGATCCGAGGCAGCCTTCCACCCGGTCGAGGCCTACATGAGTCACGTGCAACAGTTCTTTGAGCGGCAGTCAATGTTGCAAGGAGACGGGGAGCCGGTGCGTCGGTGTGTGCTGGTCGCGTCCGATGATGCGTCCGTTTTCACTGAAGTCATGAACAAGTGCGTCCAGTCTTGCCACACTCACATACATACACGTACATACACTCACATACACGTACATTACATACATACATTCTCTATTGATATTGATGTTCTTGTTTTCTTATGATGCATGTTATTGTGGCAAATATACTCACTTACTTACTTATACACGTACACACACACATACATACGTACAAACACACGTACACCAACGTACGTACATACATACACACACACATACGGTGTAGCCCGGGTATGAGGGAGTTGACGAGAGTGTGGAAAAAGTCTCTCTTATATCCCTGGGGAAAATGACACGTAAAGTATAGAAGACGGGCCAGGAAGAAATACTCTCTTATAACCGGGGTTCTCTCTTATAACCGGGGTGCACTGTACACCCCCCCCCACACACCCCTCACACATACTGGTGGACAGTAGTGTTTCCACTACTGGTGAATTATTCTTATATTTTTCGGTACGTATAATTGTACTGAGGTATACTACGGGCGTTATGAGCGTCACGTACCAGCGCATTTCATACCTGTGCGTGTGTGTGTATGTGTGTTTTTGTGTTTTTGTGTTTGTTTGTGTGTATGTATGTGCTTGTGTGTGTACATGTATGTGTATATATGTGTGTGTGTGTGTGTGTGTTTGTGTGTATGTGTGTGTGTATATATATGTGTGTGTACATGTGTGTGTGTTTGTGTGTATTTGTATATGTGTGTATATGTGCGTATATATGTGTGTGTGTATGTGTGTTTGTGTGTGTGTGTATGAGTTTGTGTACATGTATTTGTATATGTGTGTGTACATGTATGTGTGTACATGTGTGTATTTGTATGTGTGTGTATATGTGCGTATATATGTGTGTGTACATGTGTGTTTGTGTGTATTTGTATATGTGTGTATTTGTATATGTGTGTATATGTGCGTATATGTGTGTGTGTGTGTTTGTGTGTTTGTATATGTGCGTATATATGTGTGTGTGTGTGTATGTGTATGTGTGTATATGTGTGTGTACATGTGTGTGCTTATGTGTGTGTACATGTATGTGTATATGTGTGTGTACATGTGTGTGTGTTTGTGTGTATCTGTATGTGTGTGTATATGTGCGTATATATATATGTGTGTGTGTGTGTGTGTGTATGTGTGTGTACATGTGTGTGTGTGTGTTTGTGTGTATTTGTTTGTGTATGTGTGTGTACATGTTTGTGTGTTTATGTGTATGTACATGTGTGTGTTTATGTGTATGTGTGTGCGTATATGTGTTTGTGTATGTGTGTCAGGTATCCGTCGTACACGGTGTTGGGCGACCAGGAGGTGGCGCGCAGTGCGTCTGTCAGTTCTCGCTACACTAAGACCTCGTTGCTGGGAGTTATCAGGGATATTGTCGCTCTCTCTCACACCGATCATCTCGTGTGCACTTTCTCCTCACAGGTGTGTCCAGCACGCTTTCCCACACATACACACAGACACACACACACACACAGACAGACGGGCGTACATACATCAATGGATTACATAATATACATAATATATATTGGGCTGAGGAATTATTCGTGGGCCTTTTTCAAGCTAAAAATATATCTATAAACGAAACGTTTTGCCAGAATATTTTATGTAATTTGTTGGATAATTTTTCGCTCCAATTGATGGTGTGTTTGATTTTCATAATTCTATAATTTAGGCCTTCATTTTCAGGTTATTAAATGGAATGTCAAGCGGATAAAATTGAACAATTTTCGCGTTTAATCGAGGTGTTATAACGGATATTTTATTGTTGACCCATTTTTTGCAATCTTGTTTTCAATTTTCTTCTTTGTCTTGTTATCGTTTTAAATTGTGAATTATTATTCATATTGTATTCATATACAATGACCGCTCACTAATTATTCCTCAACCTAGTACATACAGGATACGTAGATAATCCCATAACCTCCAATAATTATATTGAACATCACATTTGATATTTACAAATTTGTATATCAAAAGTGAAAATTTTGACCGAAAAAAAACAGTCGCTTACGCACGAAAAAATACGGTAAGTTTTAAATAACAAGTTCATTTAGATGCTAATATGTAAGAGAGGTGCATTTGTCAATAAGTCACGTGATATTGTTGTTTACGCTTTGTTGTGATTGGTATTGACGATATTGTGATATAGTGTCTATGGTGATACTGCTCGGTTCTTACTCGTATTGTTCAATATATTTGTGCATTACGGCGGCAGGTGTGCAGACTGGCCTACGAGTTAATGCAGAACAGATGGTCTGACGCTGCCAACAGATTCACTTCGCTCGATGATATATACTATTTCGGCGGCCAATCTGCTCACGAGCAAACGGCCCGGCTCAGTCACGAGCCTCGCAGCTCGCAAGAAATCGCACTGAAAATCGGCGATATTGTTGGCATAGCAGGTCGGTTTTTTATTGAGTATTTGTTTAATATTTATAATGAGTGCTTTCAATAACATTGGTCTAAAAATAAATGCGCAGCAATCAATTATGAAAATCATTAAACAACAATCATACCCAGACACACACACACACACATACATAAACACACACACTCACATACACACAAACATAAACACCCACACGCACTTACACACACACACACATAAACACACACACACGCATAAACACACACTGACACACACACACACACACTGACACACACACACACACACACTGACACACACACACTGACACACACACACACACACACACTTGCACACACACACTCACTGACACACACACACACACACACATTCGTGGTTCGACATGACGTGTGATTTTTGAAGAATTGATAAAACTAAAGAAGCACAAATTAAGAAGTGATAAAAAGTAAAACAATAAAAAGAAACTTCAAATTAATACGTGAAGTTTTTGTGTTTTCACGTGCTTTTTAGCTTCTTATTTGGGTTTATATATATTATTTATATGTTTGTTTTGTGGTGGCGATAATGTTGTGCAGGCAACCATTGGGATGGATTTAGCAAGGGTGAAAATCGTCGTACAGGAGCTGTGGGACTTTATCCGGCCTTCAAGGCGGTGGAACGATTACGTATTGTCGATTTTCCATTGTTTAATAACAAAACACAATTATGATACGACAGACAGTATGTTTTCATGCTTGCCAGCTGCTGTGTTATCAAGAGCTTGTAGTATTGTTATTGGTGTGTGTGTGTAGGTGTGTGGGTGTGTATGTATGCGTGTGTGTATGGTGATGTTTTGGTGTCGCGTTTTTTTAACATTTCATGCCAGTTATCTTAGTGATATAGGGCGGCGACAACGAGAGATTTGATAGGTATTTATGTTTTTTCGCAGGAAATATTGTCAATAATTGATGAGATTTTAATAATGTGTGATTTAATTGTGATTGGTGATCAATGTGTGTATGTTTATGTATGTGTGTGTATGTATATATATATATATATATATATATATATATGTGTGTGTGTGTGTATTCTACAGCGTTTTCTGTTTGTTTCTCTTGTATGTATAGGTCTGAATTTGTCTCACCAGTTTCCTCTGGGTTTCTATTGGAAAAAATCTGTAGAAAGCAGAGGAAGCTGGGGAGGCAAATTCAGACCTGTACGTACAAGAGAAACAAACAGAAAACGCTGTAGAATTTATTTACAAATTTATTTACAAATTTACAAATGGCCTACTTCCAAGGTATGTGTGTATATGTGTTTTTGTATGTGTGTGTGTTTATATGGGTGTGTATGTGTGTGTGTGTTTATGTATGGGTGTGTTTATGTATGGGTGTGTATATGTGGGCGTTCATGTATGTGTGTATATTTGTGTATCTGTGTGTGTGTTTATATGTATATGTGTGTGGGTGTTTATGTGTGTATGTGTGTGTGTATGTGTGTTTGTGTATGTTTGTTGGACATTTTGTGCAATTTTTACCGATTGAGATATGTGTATATTCTGGTATGCTGGCGGTGTGAAATTGTGTGTTGCTTGGTTTCATTGGTGTGTTCTTGTTGTTGTTGTTGATTTGTGTGGCCGTGTGTTTTCTACACAATTGTTTTATCAGTGTGTGTGTGTGTGTGACAAAATTGTGAGAAGTGTAATATACAATTGACAAAGCTCGTTTTGATTTACAACTTTCACACTGAATTCTTATGTCGAATTTACAATGAAATCGAGGACGAGGGGAAGGGATATCAAAGAAAGAGGGGAATGGTGGACTTTTTGTCATCCAAACACACACACACACACACACACACACACACACACGTGTATTGCATGCTATTTTAATAGCAAAATCATTTAAAAATGGCATGGTGGCATTTTATGGTGTTTATTCTAATTGCGTTCAACTCAAAATCGTTGAAAGCACTGGGAAAAACTTGCGACATCACAAATTTCGGGTAAAATTGGAAATGCAGCCTTAATATACACATGCACGCATAACAGTGCAGATAAACACACACACACACACATACAGCCAATTCTCAACAAACATGCGGTTGATGAGATGACATGGCCATTAGAGAGGCGTGAAGCTGGCAATCCCCATTGGACTTGTGGCTGCGAGATCGAGCGCTTGTGCACTAACGATGTGGCAGCCCCATCTGGTCCAGCAGGGTGCCCCGGCAAGCAGCGGCCCGCGGTTCCACAGTGATTTCGTGTCGATCGGCTCATTTGCCTAGGCGCTGCTCAAATCGATGTATGTGTGTGTGTGTGTGTGTGTGTGTGTGTGTGTATGTGACAGTGACGTCACCAGGGTTCTTGTCACGTGGGGAGGGTAAGCTAAGGAAACAAAGCTACGGGGGGAAACATGGTGAAACATAAGGAACTGCTCTTGAAATGTTCATGATCACGAGTTTTGAGGGTTCAGGGGGTTTGACACTTTTTGGAGGAGGTTTCAGTTTGTTCAAGCCCTGACTTGGCTCCACCACTGGTATGTGTGTGTATGTTAGTGTGTGTGTGTGTGTTTGTGTGTGCTAGTGTGTGATGGGCACTCCTTCTACCAGCAAGTGACTGCAATACTCAGCTAACTACGCGCCCCGACACGGTTATTGGCGTGTTAATCATTGATGGCCGCGTGCCGCCGTGGCGCATAAAACATTGCTGCCGTTGTAATGACTTGTGTCAGTTGCTCATCGACTATTGAAGCTGCAATGAGTCGGCCACCGATACAACACCATTGTGGCCTGACAGAGCAGATGCGAGGTCTTGTCCCCCCCCTCCTGAAGGCAGAGAATAATGCATTGAGGCTTCATAGTTTATTGTTGAAACATATTTCCAACTCCACTCATCCAATGAAGCTTGCAGAACTACCACATAACATAAATATGACAGCATAACATTGTACAATACAACATACTGTCTAGATATACAATCCATTCATACACATTCGCAACTCAACACGTAATATACACACACACACATATATATCTAAACACACGCATACTCACATACACACACAGCTGTACTCTTTAAGAAATGTATAAACGCAATTTTACATACACCCTACTAATTTCATCACTCAAGGTGTGACAATGACGTTAGTTAATTCAGTATATTTGACGTAGACGAATTGATGAGAATTAAATGCCTGTGTCAGTATATGTATTGTCACACTGTATTGTATTGTATTGTGTGTGTGCTCGCTTTTATTACACAGTTGCGAATAATCCAGCTGTTCTGATCTAGCCGAAGGTTGATTGATAGTGGTGTGAAAGCGACAATAAATGTCCTCGCACAATGAAAGACCAAACAAGATCACTTCGGCAAGCTAATTGTTCTAGTTTATATATACGTGATAATATACCTCGATGTTACGTAATTTTTTTTATTCCTTATGTATTTGTATTCTGTATTTCTTCTTACGTATACTAATTCGTATATTTATTCATTAGAATCGTTTCTAAACAATATGTATTCGATGAAGCACACAGTCAAATCCTTTAAACCGGAATTCACAGATTGGCCAACGTATGTTCTCCACGGCAAGCGAAACGTGTAAACGTGTCATTATGAAGATATATGAGGTGACGCTCTATCTCTCTCTTTCTCTCTCAGGTGCCACCATATGAAGTGATAAAAAGGCAATCACAATTCTCAGGGCACATTCACAGGCAGCCAAGTGTAACGCATTGAGCCCGATAATTTCATGAATGTCGGCAGGCAGAGAAAAATCTGTTCACTTCTGTTCGACTGTGAATGTGTGTCCTGGGAGCGTTTACTGCGCCATTAAGTGCTGTATTTGTCTGACAGCCATGGCTCCATCAATGACATCTCTATTTCTGGCCGAACTTTGCCTGAATTTGTATTCCCGGCGGAAATTTAACATTATCACTAAATTGGTGGGAATGCTGTAATAGCTAGTTGAACAGGAATATCAAACTTGCAATTATATAAGGCTACATAATTAGCATGTACATTGCACAATTGATGAGTTTACTGTATATGGGATTGTATATACATACACGAACCCAAACATACACACACACACACACACACACATACACAAGCGAATGTTTGCATGCAATGCCTGTCTAATTCTATTAATAGTGCATGTGTACTTTGTTCGGCTCGTTAATTAATTGGATGGCTGTTTTCAGATTAGCGCCGGCTGCATAGGGGATGATCAGGTGTGGTCCTGTACATTGCACTGTCTGTCTGTGTCAGAGTGCCACACTGACATGCAAACACTGGAATTGAATATTTTACAATTAAATATAAAATATATAACATTAAATATATAAATATTATTAAATATACCTACATTAAATATATAAATATTATTAAATATACCTACATTAAATATATAAATATTATTAAATATACCTACATTAAATATACAAATATTATTAAATATACCTACATTAAATATATAAATATTATTAAATATACCTACATTAAATATATAAATATTATTAAATATACCTACATTAAATATATAAATATTATTAAATATACCTACATTAAATATATAAATATTATTAAATATACCTACATTAAATATACAAATATTATTAAATATACCTACATTAAATATATAAATATTATTAAATATACCTACATTAAATATATAAATATTATTAAATATACCTACATTAAATATATAAATATTATTAAATATACCTACATTAAATATATAAATATTATTAAATATACCTACATTAAATATATAAATATTATTAAATGTACCTACATTAAATATATGACATTTTGGAAAAAGGCCGCTGAATTCTTTTTCTTGCGAAATGACTGGAAGAATTTAAGAGATGCATCAATATCGATATGTCTCGTGCATTTTGACATCTTGAAATAAGACGCAATTAAAGCACAATGAGCGAGAATTAATGAAAATAAACTGATCATTCTGTGAGATTCAGTGTACAACTTCATTCAGCTGCTTAAATTGTTAATTATAGTTGATATTCGTCCTGTAAAACCACTATTAACAACAAATAACAGAAACACAGACATAACAGAAATAACAGACAAACAGAAATACAAAAGAAAGAAAACACAAAAAAAAAATAAATAGAAAGTATAAAAATGTTGAAAATACAAGAAGTACGATTTTCTTATGTTTATATTGCCAAAATATTTTACAAAAACACTATATACGACCAACACACGAGCGAACCAACTCCTCATTTTTAGTGGCGACGCCAGGATTTTCCGATGGGGAGACTAAGAAAATATATGCGGGGATTGGCGAAACATAAGGAACCACACTAGAAATGTTGATGGTCAACACATATTTTGGGGGAGGGTGTTTCTCAGGGGGGCTTGACATATTTTTTGAAGGGGCTTCAACTCCTCTAAGCTCCCCCTTGGCTCTGCCACTGCTCACTTCCTCACAGTCGCTTTGCAGCGGCATTACAGCGGACTCAGTTCGTGCTAGTTGGTCGTACTGTACAGGCTCACGCGCAACCGTCCGTGTGTGTGTGTATGTGTGTGTGTATGTATGTGGGATCGCTCTGGTAATCTTGACGGGTACAGTCATGAGGATGTGAAGTTCTCATACGGTTATAGATGTTACAGGACATGATTTAGTCGGTGATGCAGATGCATGAAGCGCAATAGACGACAAGCTATGTAATAAATCCAATATTACCAGAAATTCAATCAGAAATGTTATTTGCTTGGACATCGACGTGGACCTTACTGATTCACTTGATAACAGGTGAGCTGTTATCGCTCGATACAATTATAATATTTATAATATTAATATAAATAAAAATATTAAAATATATACTTTTAATAATGTATAAAATTGTTAGAATAAAAATGCATCTACGACATTTCCCCTGGGATATATACTGAATTTCAATTCAGAAGCAAAATGATAAGATGAAACCCCATATATATTTTGAACTTGATTCAAGTTAACATCAGGAGCAAATGACTTATTTTTATCACCACAGTAGACAGCATATTATGCGCCAAATCATTTCCAATACTTCTAGTCGATTCATATTATAATTACTGCTATTAATTATATCAATAAACACAGTAAAATGGGAAGAACATGAACGCTACACATTGCGTGACTGTGATCTTCATGCAGCTTGATCAAGAATAGATAGACAAGGAAATAGTGTTGGAAAATATAAACCGACAATGTGAAAATGAAGTGATGTAAAGCGGAATTATACTATACACCAAAATCACTCACAACACACACGCGAAATGTACAAGCACAGGAAATGCGACAGGAAGCCATAATCAACTGTTGTTGTTGTTGTTGTTATAAATCAATAAATTCATCAATATAATAGATAAAATTCCGCAAAAATACCGTTTTTCATTCATCTATTGCATTTATGAATGAGGCGGGTGTGCAGTTGTTAGCACACCCGCCTCACAAGCAGGAGGTCCGTGGTTCGAAACCCGGCGGAGCAGAATTTCATTGGGCGAATTCTACGATCCCACAGCCCCTGTCCACCCAGCAGAAAATGATGGTACCAGATATCAGTCATGAGTTGTGCCATGCATTCTGGGGAGGTGGCTCTCTCTGATACGTCTGACGTCCTTTTGTCGCCATAGCGTGGAGAGGGTCGGTTCTGCGGTGGCAGCGAGCTGCACGGGACACGCCTGTGTGTTCTTAAGCTTCGACTTCTTCCCGTGTAGCAGCTGCCACTTAGGCATTCAACCTTTAACCATTTAGTTAGACATCCCACTTTGTAACGCTTATCCCCCAGTAGAACGCTACGTATTAAATAAAAAACGACAAAGTCAACCGACAGACAAACAGACAGATAAATTCAACCAAAAAAGAAATTGAATCAAGAAATCATGAGTCAAAAAGAGAGAGAGGAAACACATAAATTCATACATCACTTTCGACACATCACTCCGGACCAATTGTTTTTGAAGTCCGTTTGTTTAGTTTTTTCCACTATATATAATAAAAAAATGCAAAATGGATAATAACAACAATCCGTCACTAAGACAAAAAATTACATCGACAATAATTCTATCCTCCAAACTATAATCTCCTCTTCTTCAGACAACCGAACTCGCTCATCTCTCGACATTGTTGATTACCAGTTGCCATAGCAACCGGCATACAAGGAACAATTTCATACATAAAAATGAAATAATTATGAACGCACAAACAATTAATTGCGATTAATTTAACAGATAACAATACAATAAATAGTAAATACAGTTTCAATATAAAACCTGTCTTCAAAGTTCGATGCCCTGAAGGTGCATATCTCCCAGGTGATAATTCGTGTACACAGCTCGCTTTGAGCCGGTCCATATTTCACATGTGCAGCGGACATACACACTGACCCTGGTGTGAATGCAGTTGACAGTGTTGGCGAGGTGTTGGTCAGGGTGCCCGAATATCGGCGAGTTGGCGAGAGTGCCACGTTGATGTGCGACTATGACTTGCAAGACCAAGGACTGTACTCGGTGAAATGGTTCAAGAACAACATGGAGTTCTACCGATTCATGCCGAGATCGTCGCCTCCTCAGCTCGCGTTCAATGATGTGGCTGGCGTTCGTGTAAATGTCAGCAATTACTACAAATTTCATCAGTTTTTAATGTCCTATTTATGTTTCAGCTGAAAATCTATCTTGAAACGATGTTTCTATGTAGGTTTCTGCACATTCAGAACGCAGTATATGTATTTGGTGTTACTTTATGTACATTATCACAAATATACGCTAATTATATGGTAATATTAGGGTATATTTTGAGCAAACGTTCATTGATATCATGCAGACTGCAAGATCAGACGAGCGGGTCGTTCGTCTGGAATATTTGAGCTCTGAATCGACCGGCAGATATTACTGTGAAGTTTCAGCTGAAGCACCCAGCTTCAACACTGGTTCTGGTCACGCTGTGCTTGTAGTGGTCGGTGAGTGGATGAATCGTTTAAGTAAATATATGATTGGCTCGAGTAGCATTTGATACACTCGTAAATCACGCAAATTCTGTGTCGATTCGTTATTATTGGTTTGATTCGGTCCTCAAATATATTGAATATATTAAAATGCATCGACACGTTGATGGTTACAATTTAAACATTCCTTAAATGAAGGCTCTGAACTAATAAACAAATAATAATAATGGCACAGTATAAAACAATACAATTATGCTTGTTTAATCCAATATATTCCACCACAATCTGTTAATCCAATGTGCAAACCTCAACACATTACATTCCATAACTATATTGAGACTCTGATATTTTCAATCTTGTACATCGATTGATTTCAAGCACAATTTTAAAATATTGCGTTGAAATATAATAGATCAGGTTAAAAATATAGCCTAATGATTATATATATGTTAATATAGACAAAAAACAACGAAAAATATAGTAATTTTTAAGTGATATCATATGAGATTAACGAGAGGTAATGATTTGATATAAATATATCAATGTGATATTATTTATGAACATTTATTTACTTTAGAACTTCCGTCTGAAGACCCCGTGATCACTGGGCAGTCTAAAGTGTACGCCTTCAATGGTGTCATATCACTGAACTGTACTTCTCAACCATCTCTCCCATCAGCGGCTCTCATGTGGTTCATCAATACCAGACAGGTGCAACAAACATCGCCTAGTCCACCACGATATCCGCCACGTCTTGTGCTCTATTAATCAGAATGACCATTTTCCAGGTGTCTAAAAAGATGACACGCATTTTGTACACGCGCCAAAATGGGAGTCGGTCCGCCAAAAATTGACATTTTATTGAAATTTGACCTATTCATAGGCCAATTTTCAATTGATTCTTTGGGCTAAATGATTGAAACCCCGGATATTTGAAGAAATTTACAAAAAGATCCCGGTTAAACAGGATAATCCCGAAAATGAGGCATTACCTGGGAAAAGAGGATGTATGATCACACTATATAAATAGTATTTATGAGTTAATGCAATCAGATATTATTTTTATACTCGTATAGCGACAAGAGCGACATGGCCAAGTCCTTTTCGTTCAGACAATTCAATATTTGTCTGAATTTCAAAATAGAGCGCAAACGTATTTTTAATTTTTTCCATTAAAAGGTGGTAATTGATAATGTTCTCAGTGTTGATAATGTTTGCAATCATATCGGTCTTATTGTTGCTATTACCGGTTTAATTATTATTAGTCGATGTTGCTCTATCATGCGCTTTTTTGTCCTGCAGGTTGCGAGGTCACATTTGCGAGCGTTTCCCGTGTTGACCCGACATGACGGACTTCAACAGTCACGCCTGGCCATCTCGATGCCCATCAGTCCTCAATTGTTTCGGTCAGTGCAGCAACAATGGAATTTTACTGGAAGAAGGGCTGTTGAAAGACTAAACGTCCAGTGTCTGCTGCCAGGGCCTCAGCAGTCCCATCTCCCGAACCCCCCGGTCGGGAGGCCCCGAGTGTTGAAGAGTCTCTCTGTCTCATGCATGATATTAAAATTTATCATAAAGTAGCGCATAAAAGTCGCCAGCTTAATGGATACCGAGGGACTGCTCGTAACTGCATTTTCTCATAATCGTATCTCTATTATAATGGTGTTTTATTTTCATTGGAAGCCGCAAATATTCAGGAGCTCATAAGACCTCGTTTCGGTTCTGATTGCTACGCAAGTTGTTACAATTTTTGTGTCATTGTGGACATTTTCGGCGTTGCTGTCTGAACATTCACTGATATTCCTTAATTGGCGGCAAGTGAACTTTCAAATGCATAACAACGAGTGTGTGTGTGTGTGTGTGTGTGTGTGTGTGTGCGTGTGCGTGTGTGTGTGTGTGTGTGTGTGTGTGTGTGTGTGTGTGTGTGTGTGTGTGTGTGTGTTGACACGGACAGTCGGGGGGAACTACGCCTCACCTGTGTCGCCTACATCCAGGCGTACAACTACGACAGCGAGAAGCTGGCAGTGATAGCTGACAAGATGAGCCTGTCCACCACACTGGTCCAGCGCAGACACACAGATTTTGTTGGTCAGACTCATAATACATCCATTAATATTACTATTATTAATTACAGGCAATTCCAGTAACATGGGAACAGTGCGAGCATTATTACCACCCTGCGATGGCCCGAAAACGCCCAAAAGAAGTAGATAGTTTGAGAAATATAACAATATTCTGACAATTAAGGCTCATAAAGATAAAATACTTATGATCTATGCCTGAGTCATCCAGTTATTAACAACTGTATATATGTTCTATTTGTGCTTTGTTTTTTGTTATTCTTAAGTAACATAATTAAAATATTATATGGTAAGGGAACGATACGATATCGATAAAAGTATCGCTTGCAACCAAGAATTTATTGTTATGTGTGAACTAATATTTCAGTGGATAATTGTGTGTTTCAGTGCGCAGTGGCTCGTGTTCTTGTCGATCCTGGACACTAGGCTGTCTCGCGAGCACTATATTCATCTGGGTCGCGTGCAACCGGGTGTGAGTGGAGATGTCAACCAGTCATTGTTGTGAACCAAGCTCATATTTCATTCAACAATATGATTATATTCAGTCGTAGTCTTCTGTCGTGTATTCTGCCTGTACTGTGTTTTCAATAACTGAATCAGGCTAATTGGGGTATTTAATACCCATGGCAATAATGGAAGTGGTGTTTATGGGGCGTGTGAAATTTGTACTTGATGCAATGGGTTCTGGATGTTCAGTATTATAACTTTACCTCAAACTCCAGCTCTCCGTTTTGGTAAAATGTAGCCCTGATTGAAATGATAAAATGTGTGTTTTTCTCAACGGCCATATTCCGCCCAGGAAAGTGTTAACGTTCATTCAAGTGAATTCAACCTAATTAAGAAGCGTGTTTGCGAATTATTTCAGTAATAAACAGTGTAGTAAAATCGCCTATTATAAATATGAGTAAATAGTGACTGAATGGTACTTACTGTAATTTTTCCGCTTTCAGATAACAGGTTGACTAAATGTTGTCACTTGAATTGAAAAAAATCCTATAGAAACTTAAATGGAAGCTAATTCATATGATAGTTCTCATGAAGATGAAATGGAAGATTCAGAATGTTAAAAATTATATGAAAGCGGTATTGATGCTAAATTCGTATACAAATCTGGTGAACGCTTTGAGAGTAATGACTGAGAATATGCTTGTGACAAAGTGAGAAAAAAGTATTGCGTATTATTCCTCGCTTCTTGTTTACCCTGCTGATTCACACTGCTGTTTCAGTAACAGTTCAAGTACAACACCTGTGCGAAATTCATCAACATATTGCGCATACTGTGTCGCAATAAACAATCAAACAGTTATTGTCGTGTTTCAAGAATTGCAACTTTTTGGAGCCTTCATGTTTCCTTGTAAATTCTGTCCAATTTCGGTAGAATATATGTAAGTATCAGAATTATCTGAATATGTAAAGGTAATGAGTATTGACATATGGTAACATATCGGGCTAAGAAATAACTATCACCAATTTACACTGATATACTTATAATAGTTATAAATGTATAGATTTTTGAACACCAGATTCGTTAACGAGCACCAGACTGTACTGACACCAAATACGTTCATTTTGTAATGTGAAAATATTTTCCACAACGTACAAGGAAGAAGGACAGAATAAACAAGCAAGTCCAGACTTTCGTAAAATTTCCGATGTAAAATACTTCATTAATCACAAATACCAGAAAATTGTTTCTGTGCCAAAAAATGTGGACTTTTGCGAACCAGCACAGCTTAAAAAATATCATGTTTTTTAGCTTTACACTTACAATGTTGAGAGTACATATATATATGTATATAAGGTGTTCCAAATATGTGTACACACTAGGTAATTGTAAATTTGGCGTTTATTACAGTTAACATGCAAAATAATTTATTTTATTTATAAAAAAATTATCTTCTTCCAAGTTTAGTCTGGCTGCAGTCACTCGGGTTCAGTTTGAAAAGAAAAAAGTAAATTATTGAGACAATACCTGCCAAAATGTGTATACATTTTTTGGGGGGACCCCTCGTATATATGTCATGAAATAATGCAGTGAAAAAAGATTCCGCGTGCATGGAAATAAGCGTTGGCCAAGCAAATGTGTGTTTTCTTTTCCCGAAAGCGAGATGGATTCACACGAGAAAGTTATCCCCGGCAAATGTTACGTCAAGACACACACACACACACACACACACACACACACACACACACACACACACACACACACACACACACACACACACACACACACACACACACACTCAATGCAGTGTGAAACATTAGCGAACGATCGAACTCTCATTTTGCTCACTTGCTCACCACATTTGCATATGTAAAGCGTTGAATAGAAAATTTGCCGTTGAAAGCAAACTTTGGCCAAAAGTTAGTGTTCTCCGCCAAGTGCAATGTGATTTCGGCCATGCTGTATGTGTGTGTGTGTGTGTATGTATAAGTGTGTGTTTTTGTAGATTTTCACTCACTGAAAAAGTTGTGGTTTGACACTAGCGTACAAGAATTGGGTATTAAAATCTTTTGATATTTATGATCGTTATTGCAAGTATTCTGAACTGAAGTTTCCTTATCAACGATTCATCCGGAAACCTTTTGTTATGCAATATTATGCGGACAAACTTCAGCTCCATCACGTTTGGCGTAACCACTGCGCATAATTAATATGCACATAATGAAAAAACGCCCTTATACTCAAATACCGTAAATGCTCTATTTATCCGACATGCTCTAATAATGCGGCAGCCTCTAATTATCCGGCACCCTCAGGTATGGGTTGAAAAATAATCCGGCAGGCTCTAATAATCCGGAACTTCCTGGAAAGGCTTATTGAAACTGCAACCACGATTCAGTTATAGTTCAGCAACAGTTTATTTAGCAATCCTCTTATAAACCGGCACTCATTAATCAAAGCAGAAATCATCGTCTTCTCTCGCTTCTCTCGTCCCTGTTATCAGTGCACTATTTTTTGTGTTGCAGTTTTTGCGCAATCCTACCGTGCGGAGTGACCAAAAATAATCCGACAGGCTCTAATAATCCGGCAGGCTCTTTTAATCCGGCATCATACGCAGGGGTTTGAAAAATAATCCGGCATGGCGGATAAATAGAGCATTCAAGGTACTCTTATACTTGTGTTTGTAAACACACTCATGTATATGTGGCATGGGCGTAGATCCTGGGGGGTATGGGGGTATATATAACCCCGACAAATTGACTGGGGGTATGAATATGCTATTATATCCCCCGATAATTCTGCTGAGTTCAATTCATTGGGTATATTATCATCAAAATTAGCATAGCAAAAAGTAATATGATATATACTTTTCATTGAGGTATGTGTGTTGTAATTGACTAGACATATATGGTTGAGGATACCACGCAATTGACCAACTGAGTCAACTTTGAACACTAATACATGATGGCTGTCATCCCCCCCGAGCCTCGACACAAATCTACGCCTCTGTTATGTGGTGTCGTGTGGGTGTGGGTGTGTGTGTGTGTGTGTGTGTGTGTTTGTGTGTGTTTGTGCGGATTAAAACTTGGTGAACGTGTGTGCGTCCGTGTGTTCCATGATTATAAGCTAATAAACGTGTCTGTTACCTGAGCTCAGACCAGAGTCAAATTGAAAAACAAGTAAATTAAATTAATCTATATTATAGAATAAATAAATGAATTAATACATAATAAGTAATCTAAAATAAAAATAATAATTGTAAAAGGAAATGATAATTACATTAATACCGTATGTGCGGTTTCATATTTGTGAACAAGTGGAAATACACGTGTGTGTGTGTGTGTGTGTGTGTGTGTGTTTGTGAAATTGCTAGTGCATTATGGTTGAATTGGTAGTGTGCAATTGCGTCCGGCCACTGCCCAATAATCACCTCAATCAGTCCATTGTGCCCGACATTCCAACGGGTATTCGTGCACGGCATACCAGCCAACTCACCTACTCACAATTCACTGTCTCATCTGATTTACACAGAAAAATCGCCATTCTCCCAAGCAACGTGCCATTTCTACACTAACGACACACACACACACACACACACACACACACACACACACACACACACACACACACACACACACACACACACACACACACACATACTGTGTATTGTACGGACTACATTTCAAATGAGGTACAATTCCACACAGACAGTCTCGCACCGAAATCTACTTGGTCACTCAGAATCTAAAATAGCGGTTATCTTAACCCGATGTGCTAGGGGGTGCGAAGATTCCTGTAAATTTTGCTAGATAAATTAAATGTTTAGCATATGCATTACATTTTTCCTGAAAAATTTAGTTTTGCCTAATCCTCTTAGAGGAGTAGTGTGAATGAATATTGAATACAAAAAATTGTATTCTACGTCGTTTGTATTTTTATATTTTCGTGTAACTATCAATAATCCAGGGGGTGTGAGAACTGACTGCTGATTGGAAAGGGGAGGATTCTTTTAAAAATTAAAATATGTATGTTTTACCTGAAAAAAGTTCTTACAGAAACTTTAAGCTGTGTGAATGAATATAATGAATTAACAAAGTTTTGTTACTACGTCGTTTGTATTGGTATATTTTTGGTCAATAACTATCAATGATACAGGCTGGTGCGAGAACTAATCGCTGATTTGAAAAATATGTCAACAATGGAAAACGATTAAAAACAGCTGATCAAATCCTGACAGACAGGCACTCAGACAGACAGACTGCGAGTACTCATATCCACCTTAGCAGCGAAATGTATTGCCCGATTGCCAGCTGACTAATTCCTTGTATATGTTGTTGCGAGTTGTTCCAATAATCTGTATTTAATCATGCCCATTTAATTATGATTAAACAAACAGTGAAGTGAAACGTGTGTGTTTGTATATTTGCGATGTGTGTCAGTGTGTGTCAGTGTGTGTGTCAGTGTGTGTGTCAGTATGTCAGTGTGTGTGTGTGTGTCAGTGTGTGTGTCAGTGTGTGTGTCGGTGTGTGTGTGTCAGTGTGTCAGTGTGTGTGTCGGTGTGTAGGCTGTGGGATCTACTGGTCGGTCTCCAGGGAGACCAGTTGAAGCGCGCAAATGTGTCGCGCGCGCGCGTGTGTGTTGATGTGTGCACATCTTCCTATGCATAGCTAGGGACTGTGTTTGAATGTGTGTGTGTGTGTGTGTGTGTGTGTGTGCACTTGGTGTATATGAACTGTGTGCATATATCCATCAGCGGTCGACTCCACTGCACTGTTCAATCCAATGATCTATGCGTATGTGTGTGTGTGTGTGTGTATCGGATGTAGACATGTCAAGCGAGCACAGTAGAACAATGTCTTTGATGTGACACTCACTAGCAAGCGGTCACACACACACACACACACAGGACAGCCTGTGTGTGTGTCTGAGAAACACACCACATGCGGTGCTGACACAAATACAGTGTCATATACAGTCAAACATAGTGTTACACATCCGGCACCGACCGCCGTTCAAACACTGAAGTGTAACCGTGTATATTTAATATCAAACAGGTTATTGAAACGTGTCAATTTCAGCAGTAAACTCGTCCACAATCCATTAGGGTAGTGGTTCTTAACCTGTGGAGAATTTCGCACTGGTGGGGAATGTAAGAGTTGCCAAGTAGGAAGCTAAAGGTCGGACAGAACAGGACAACTATGGGTGTTATTATCAATTCAAATTGGTTTATTGTTGTTTCTAATCACCTCTTGTCATTTACTTTGATGTAACAACTGAATTTATCAGCGCTGTTGTTTGGAAAATGAAGAGATGGCTCATTAAGAAGTGGGGAATCAGTGAGAAATAAGGTTCAAATTTACAACTCAAATTTAACAATGTAAGACGTCAATGGAAATTAGTTTAAATAATTGCCTTTTAATAAGAATTTTTATTAATACCATTGCGCGCTCGTTAAGTACTAATCACACAAAAATTGGCTTGTCTGTAAAAGTCACTGTAAACCCTTGCGATATACAATCTATCTTTCTTCCGGTCAAAGTGACAGCGATATTTAAATTCAGATTATTTTATTTGCACAGGCAACACGCGTTCATTATAACGTGCATGATATCTGACAACACTGACAAAGTGCGCTAAATTGACTGAGGCAAACAAAACAGTTTCGCTTGACAATTTTCAGTGCTGTCAAGCGCTGAATATGCAGCACAAAACCAGTTATAGATGATACATTTGTCGAATATCATATTACAAATATTTCCCTGAATAAAGCACAATTTTAGGCTGAACATATGTTTTGTATGCCGGTTAGAAAGCAGAAAGCTGGATAAATGTAAACAACACGTTGAAACAGGGATTATATTCCGGGGTGGCGCACAATCAAACAAGAACAACAAACCGAACAGGACAACACAAAAAGCGTGCCACAATACTTGACCATCCTTCAGCGTTGCAACACAACAGAACTCCGGCGATATATTGGCTGATAATATACAAGCACAACTGGCACACAAAACGGCACATATTTGGTGAGCCGCATGAATAAAACACACACACACACACACACACATACACACACAGTGTGTGAATTGAAAATAGAGTGTGAGTGGGAGTTGTATACTATCCTGGAGCAGGCAGGTATGGTTTGCAACATTGCAGCAAAGATTGCAACACCTAACAGCCACAACTTTTATGCAACAATAATGATAACAGTAACAACGGCAAATAAATACACAAACACTGACACACACACACACAAACATACACAAACACATACTGAACACACACACACAAACACATACTGAACACACACACACACACACACACACATACACACTGAACACACACACTCACAAACAAACACATACTGAACACACATACACACACACACACAAACACACACACACACACACACACACACACAAAACAGACACAAACAAACACACACACACACATACGCACTGACACACACACACACAAACAAACACTGAACTCACTGACACTGACACACAGTGAGTGTCAGTGTCAGTGTGTGGCGCGGTAGAGAATGTCGTAGTGGCCGGGCCTGTACAGCAGACTGAGTCGAGGCTGCTCGTCCTCACTGCACGTGTCTGGCCGGAAGTCGTGGCCGTTGAGCGGCGACGCGCCGGCGCCACGGTCCATGTAGACCACGTGCACTGACACACCAACGGCGGCGCTCAGTGCCGTTATGTGCACGTGGTCCGACTCCTTGTACATCGGCTCCACCTCCTGCCACGTGCCAACCACACACACACACGCACACATCGTCTTGTGAAATCATGGTATATATTTTTTCGTGAAGTGCCGCTGCAGTTTTTTTCAAATCGTATTGTGCGGTATCTTGTGCATGTGAAGGGAAATTGTGTGGTGCATTTCTGTATTATGTTGTATTTATTACATATATCGGTTTGTATCATGTTTTTGTTTGTGTATCGTGTTTTTTTGTGTTTTTTCATTGTCGTGCTGAACATACAACCCTAGTGTTGTGATGCGTGCATACGGAACACGTCCTACTAAGTCCAATACGAGACGAAGACTCAATGGACTTTTTTGTCATTATTGTATTTTATTGTTGCTTTTTTTGTGTTATGTTATACGACAATATACTCAAATGAACTGAACTAAACACACACACACACACACACACACACACACACACACACACACACACACACACACACACACACACACACACACACACACACACACACACACACACACACACACACACACACACACACAAGTGACAACATACACGTTGATCCCGGGGGGTAATATGGGGTATATTACCCCACGACAAATTATCTGAGAGAAGAATGTGTAATTATATCCGCCGAGAATTCTGCTGAGTTCAGTTCATTCAACGGTATATTGGGTCATCAAAATCAGCATAGCAAACAAGTAAAAATACAGTATAACTGTGTTTATATGCGATATATTTTTCATTGAGGCGTGTGTGTTGTAATTGAATAGGATGAAAATAGTTGAGGGTCTCATGCAATTGACCAATTGAGTCAACTTTGAACACTAATGCATGATGGCTGCCATCCCCCCGAGCCTCGACACAAATCTCCCGCCCCTGGGAAAGAAACCTACCAGACGACAGAATTCCTTGACGCTGGAGAATCCATCGAGGAAGTTGATGAAGAAGTCTGCCTGGCACTGCAGCTGAGCCGATGTCAGCAATCTCAAGTAGACTACAACATAGTCAGACTGACCCTGGTCGGTCATCACTGACAACACCGACTCGAGCGAGTTTCCGTCGCGAATCAAACCCAACACACTCATAAACTACCACACAACACACACACACACACACACACACAATGAACGTTTGCTTTGTATGTACTATTCACAAGTGTTTAGAACAGTGGAACAGTGCACCTTTATTCTCTCACTGATTCCCCACTTCTTCTTAATGATCCATCCCTTCATTTTCCACACAACAGCGCTGATAAATTCAATAAATTCAGTTGTTACATCAAAGTAAATGTCAAGAGATCATTAGAAACAAAAATAAAAGTATTTTAATTGATAATAACACCCATAGTTCTCCTGTTCTGTCCGACTTTTAGCTTCCCACTTGGCAACTCTTCCATTCACCACCAGTGGGGAATTCCCCACACACAGGTTAATTTCCCACGGAGTGGCGAACTTATTGAATTAATCCAAAGCGTCTGACTGCCTAAACAATTGAGAAGTTTGAAAACCTGGGTATTAGGTGTGTGTGTGTGTGCCTGAAGTTGACTACATAACCACACAAAATCAGCGTAATATATTAACAGCAGCTACTCTGTTTTTCTGAATATTCATGAAGACATGCCGCCCGGATCAGTTTTAGGTCGCATACAGTCTATACACATCTACATCAACGATATTCTAAGATGCAGCAATAAATAATTACGCGGAAAAACATTGATTATATTCAGTGTATTGAAAATGATTTCATCCGGCCAGCCTCAATTGACCCACCGTCTCATGAAAATCCTCCAGTGTGAACTTCATGAATCCCAGCTCCACTAATTTGTCCTTGCTTTGCTCGGCCAGCTTGTAGAATCTGTACAAAACAGAATCACACACAGAAACACACTGAGCCCTGCTAACAGTCCCGTCCAAGAACTAGGCGCCTCATGTACCACTGAAACAACGGTGTAATTAAGCCAGTAGTTCTTAACCGAGGGTGCTCGCTGACACACCTAGTACCAAAGAGGGTGCAAACCTAGTTCCTAAGGGGTGCGATAAATCCTGTGCTGCGCTGACAAAAATAATCTAATATTGAACCAAATATATTGATTTGTACATACAAATATTTCTAATCAACGGAACTATAAACTCTATATGAATGAGTTTGAATGGAAAACGTTTTTGCGAGTGCTGACTTGAAAACCGGTTGCGAATACTGGAAAACGTTAAGAACGACTGCATTAAGCGATAATATACTCCCATTGTGTTGTCATTTTTTCAACCTGGGCGCCTAACAACACTTGAATTCATGGAGCTTGATGCCACTTATGCCACTTGATGTTGCATATACACACAACCACTCGCCTATTGTAAATACGAGTCCCTAACATAGAGAAACATGTTGAGAATGTCTAGAAGGAAAAGCAGGTTCCACTGAGAGATGAGAATCATCCGATGAGTAGATTTCTAAACAGAAGATTAAATAAATACGACGGCTTACGGAGAATAAACACACATACACACAGACGTACAACCGGGCCAGACATACACATGACAATACATCACATGACATGACCACAAAATCTGCCCCAAACGGTAAGTACAGGATACTTTTGAAATTGGAAAACAATCATTTCATACTATCACTATCGGAGAGAAACTTAGTTATGTTTCTAACGCGAGTTTCACGTGTGTGTGTGTGTTTGTGTGTGTATGTTTGATGAGCATGATAGCAGGGTTGAGCACTAGCGAGGCGAGACAGAACACACGAACACTGACCGCTCAAACTCCACCTGATCGCCGACCAGACTTTCAAAATAGCTGTGAGCAAAGGCTCGGAAGAAACAGTTGCCGTCGGGACGAGTGCGTCTGACGTTCGTGAATTTCTCGCCGAGAGTCTCCACCTGAACAACGCACGCAATTATAACAACAATAATGCCCAACACGCACACCTCATAACATGACAACTCGTCGAGTGAAATATATTATTATTATTAATTACAGGCAAGTAGTTTGAGAAAAGTGCAAGCACTATTACCACCCTGCGCTGGTTCCATGAGCACTGGAAACGCCTAAAATACTGAAATAATGTTTCTTGTTTGCGATTTACTGCATACAAAAACATACACTTTTAGTTAACACACACACACACACACAGAGAGAGATAGAAAAAAACTACAAACTGAAAAACGACCAAGTCGAGTCAAGTGGCGAAACCTTTTGACTACCTTTTTTCTGTAGACGTTATCGTTGATGTATTCTCCCAGTAAGCTGGCGACATTCTCCAGTGGGCCGACCAGCGGTGTCGCCTCGGCAATCTGCAACACCAGCGCACGTTCATGTTGCAACATGATGCACATGTTGTGCATCAACCACTCGCCACGCCCGGTCCACACAAGAGCATGTGAATAATGATAGAGCAGACACAATGTAACCAGATGAACTAGCGACACGGCGGTCACAGGATGTGACGCTGACAATAGGGACTCACTAAGGATATAACAGTGGTTGTTAACCTGTCTGGTGGGGGATGAAAGAGTTGTCAAGTGGGAAGCTAAAGGTCGGACAGAACAGGACAACTATGTGTGTTATTATCAATTCAAATTCGTTTATTTTTGTTTCTAATTGCCTCTTGACATTTACTTTGATGTAACAACTGAATTTATTGAATTTATCAGTGATGTTGTGGAAAATGCAGAGATGGCTAAACAAGTTAAGAACCACTGGGATAGGAGATAGACAGTAACAGTACACAGCAGATTTGAGAACTTTTCGCCGAAAATATACAACAGAACCTCAACTGGATTATCACTTGTACAAGTTATCGCGGAACACAACATCAAGGGAAACTGGAAGACTATCACGAACAACCGAACAAACGAACGAAGATAACATCACAATATTCAACTTCGCTACAAAGCAAAATAGGTGAAATGTCAATTCAATTCAAGAACATATTTCGTTTAGCACATAACCGGGCAAAAATAACAATCAACAACAAGAAAAAATACCAGATTAGAACCCATATAACAAACACTCAACAAACAAACAAACAGCAAAGAAACAAAGAGCAGATACATTCAGACATACATACACAGATACATAGGCATATAGACACATACACATTCTAGATACACAGGCATATACATTCAGACAGTGAGAGTGCTGAACAATACAGCTAACTGAGCAATCACACATACAAATAAGACACTGTGACGTATGTTGAGAGGCGCAACGACAAGAATGTCATAAGTCTGAGTGTTGAGCATAAAATGAACGTGTGTGTATCAATATGACGGCTAACAGAATCGTTCCAAGTCTGTTACTGACGTCTTTACATGCTCTTCTCTACCAACTAACAGCTCAACAAAATGCTCCTCTTGAATTCAACCGAATATTCGAATCATAATCATTAGTTAGAGCAGGGTGGGCAAACTACGGCCCGCCGACCTTGATGAAATGTATGCACGTTTATTCTTCGATAACGTTCACGTAAATAAACATGTTAGTTATATTTGGTTTTTGCTCATTGCACGAAACTCATCCATGATAAACATGAAATGCCAGGTTTAGTTTTTTGTCTTATTTCCCAGAGCCTTCGTTCTGGCTTGCTAGTATTAAAAAGAATGGCATGTCAGTGACCCGAACCTCAGCAGAAAAAGTTTGCCCACCCCTGAGTTGGAGCACCATATAGAAAAGTGTGTATGTCACCAAACCATGATTGGTCATTAAGAATGAGAAAAACTGACTTCTCTCTCGATATTGCGCTGCTGAACCATGATCATATCGTCCTGGTTGCATTCTGCCAACACAAAGAGCATATATAACGCGAGCATCGAGTGGAACAGATGCTCTTTAATTTATCCCATCGCCTAATCAGATTGTGTGTGCATATTAAGAGAAATTTAGTTGCCCACTTTGAAACGTCAAAATAAAATGGATTGTCACATTCAACGACACGATATTGTCTTATTTTGAATTTACATTTGATTATCCAAGCTTGTGCAACATCCGTCATATAAAAATGCATCTATCATAATTGCTATGTGGATAAATTGAAAACGCTGGTGAAGAAACAGAAGCAGTGTATTTACCTGCAGTAGTTTCAGATTGCGCCATAGTTCAACCTTTCTAATGAGCAAAACGACTCATAGAAAAGCAAACTCGTGGCGATTACAAGCGTCTACAGAAAGCACAAACACAAGATCAAGATATTGGAAAGTGCCCTCACGACAAAATGCTATTCAGGCTTTGCGTTCCAAATATAAACTACACTCAAATTCAAACAGACTCAAAAACAATCCACACCCCAGCCTGCTACGTGTAGAGTGCGGCGTGCTATCTGGCTGCACAGATATTCAAAAAATTCCTTACAACCGAATTATCAGCTGAAACTTAACATAGATTCAATATTAATACCAGTGAAGCCCAAGAAAACAAGTCTAATCTAGGTTCCATAAATGCATCTTAATTAACCGAAATTCCACAAGCTTCACCTAAACTCTTAGCTATCAGATGAATGTACTTTGATTAATGTTCATGACAAACATAAATAGATAAAAAAAATTTGTAGTAAACAAAATATCATACACGTTGCTCAAAATTGCTTCTACAAGTCGGACTTGCGTTAAAAATATTTTCAGTGTCTACTTTCACGAAAAATAATATTTTTTTCACTAAAGGTATGGAAATCTAGTGAGATTCAAAATCGTGATTAACTGGAATGCCTACACTGACTTGAACGTCACAGATGATGTCACGAAAATGTAAAGACATTTGAACAGACTGGGCGGGTGATTCAAACGCTAAACTTACCAAAAATGCATTCTAAATACTTGCTAAGTACTACTAGTACCGGTATATGCCGTTAAATAAGTCTAAAGACTGATAAGTTCTGAAGACTTGGCAATTATTTGTGACGTCCTTTGTATGACGTAATAATCTGACGTCAGGATAGCTTTGTGACTTTACACAATTTGTCTATATTCTTTGAGAACCACTGGCTGCTATGGAGCAATGTAGTTTCAGTGATTCTCTCGTTGAAATTCTGGGTCACGATGCTCAAGATGTTTGCGATTGGATAGAGGGCAATTTGACCGAGGTAACTAATGCTCAATATATTCCATTAAATCTGTGCGAGTTTGTTATGAGCACGTGCTATTTCATTGTTTATTACTTAAAATCATGTAAAGCGACATATTGCAAATATTTTCCGTATTATACCGCTGCCGTTTTCGACTATTGTAAAATATAGCTTGATTAGCAATTTGGTAACTGGTGCCTGTGAGCAAAAGTTAGGTTAGGCTAGAAGTTTGCACGCTAATTTATGTCTAACATTACGGTGGAATTCAACGTTCTTGATGATCAAATGCTAAACGCTACTGATGTGTAAATTGTTGACTGTGCTTATAGTTTCCGATCGGCGATAAGTATCCCGCATTGCGTCTGAACCTCGCCAATCTCCTGACGGAGTTTCTGAGAACAAAATTCAGGTATATTTTTCTTCCAAACGAATGTGTTTAATTACATACAATTATATTTTTTCTCATTTGCAGGCACTAAAGTTGTTCTCTCATTAATGCATATTCATTGTATGTTTTTCAATGTATTTATCTGCTGCTGTTTATTAATGTCTTGTTTTTCTGCTCATTTGCAGTTTTTTAGAGTGTGAATCATCTCTAGCGTCGACCAAAGAGAGAAGTCACAATGTGGCTGTGCGTAGTTCGGGAAATCAGGTATCTTCTGACCGCTCGTCTTCCGGTGCTCGCAGCAGTCGGTCAATATCGATTACCACCAATGTTTCGGCTTTACACGGCTCTCCCGCCTGCGTCGGGCGTCACAAAAGTCAAAAACCACATCACGTTATTTCAACGCGTCCCCAACTCACCACTCTGCAGCGATCCGTCCCTGATCGTGCTGGTCCAACTAGCAAAGTCCATGAGTCCTCGGCTGGCGATAGTCTCATTAGTGGCGGTAATCCCGTTTTTACTTCGGACGCCAGTGCTTGTGGTATGGACGTTCAGTTGAGCGACCTGATCACAAGTGGGTCTAGATCTTCAAAACGACGCCTGAAGCGATTGGAATCCCGGCTGGCTCCGTGTGAAACCAATGTTTCATTCGGCTTCGGTTCCACTAGTAAACTCACATCACGTTTTACTAGTGACTCCAAGACAGGTGAAGGTCTGGTTAAAAATGCAGCCTCTGTTACGGGAGCGGAATCATCCAGTGTAGAGTCACAGGAGCGTCATGTTGTCAGCGCAAGTCCTCAGCTGGTTTGCGGTGGGCGGACGCTGGACGCTCTGATTCAGTTGTACACATCGCTGCTGCTACGACACCATATTCTCGGACTGGGAAATCAGCTAGTGTTTCTTGTGAGGCTGCTTACTGGCGAGACGACGAATCCACTGGACGTACAGGGTGCTGTCATTCCAGGCAGCCTACATAACGCCGTCTATTTCTCGGTGCAAAGTCTGTGGTATTTACGACATCAATTGATCACGCTGTTTGACTCGCCAGCCCTGCTCCTGTTGGCTGGCAACGCACGGCTGCGCTTGTTCAACATGAAGCTGTCGCGATTCATCACTGCGGCAGCGGCCAGCATTGATCGCATTCAGCGGCAGGAGAGTGTTAGTATGTCCCGGGAGAAGGCGCCGAACGATGGTCGTGAACACGGCTCCTTCTCGTTCACGTGCGATGCCGTCAGTCGACCCAACTTTGTCGACGATCATTCATTCAATGCGTTTCGTCGGCAGCGAGATCTCCTGCATGAAATAGTGTCGGGCGGGGTTGGCAGTGTGTTTGATGGAAGCGGTGATCATCAGTGGCGACAGTACTTGTGCGAGCGTGGTGCCGAGCAGTTATTTGACGCGTGTCGTTCTCCCGTCAACATGTACCATCTGGCGCGTCTGTTTGTCGCTCTGCTTCTTCAGTACGCTCCACAGCGAGCTGCCCCTCCGAGTGATCCGACTGTGAATCGGCTGACTGACTTGTCCGACATGTTTGTCGGCGTGGAGAAGATGTTCCGAACGCTCCTTGTCGACTTTTCCTGCGCCGAATTTCGCAATGTTATTCGGGATGTTCTCATCGGCGAACTTTTCAAAATGGACCAGGCTTCTTCATCTGAACTGACAAGTGAGAAGTTGATTCTCGCATTTATTGTATTTATACACATTTTTGCCGATATTGTTTATATTGAATGGGGGATGTGTCATTGCATATCACGTGCATACGTTTGTGGTTTATTCCCGTGGCCATGTGTTGTTTTCAATCAAGTTTAATAGTTGTACGATTCGCTAGGTATCTGTAGTCATATGATAGACGGTTTAGTAGGGATTCGGTTTCTTGTGTTTATCAAGTATTATTATAATTAAACTTTTCTTTTTTACAGCTGTTTTTCAGTGCCGGTGTGTTTGTGTTTGTTTTTGTAATCCTGGCAGACTCGTGGAAGCAGCACGAGTACGACTTCGCTCACATCGAGCGCACGTGTTTGCTGGCGAAATATTTATCAGTGGTGGTATGTGCTGGCTGCTTGTCACGAGATATTGTGCCAGAAACCGTGTCCACCACGCTGGTCGCCACTAGAAATTTGGTAACGACTGTTTTCAACGAATATTCTTATTTTTCTATGCACGTCGTTTGCAGTGGTTTTAGTCAAAATTATAAATGTGTGCATAGAAAAAAGATGGTGAATTTAATGAGCTAATATATGCTATCTCAATGGTTTTGATTAGCACAACAACACTGTTTTTCGTGCAGAGTTTGAATTGACGCTATGCGCTTTGTTGACTTTGATTGAAAATTTATAACATTGCTATGTTCATTATTAGCTGTGTTTCCAATGTTTCGTTATAATTACAATGAATCGTTTCACAGTTATATCTTGCGTGTATGTGTGTATGCTTGTGTGTGTTTGTGTCTCTGTGTGTGTGTCCGTGTGTGTTTGTGTGTGTGTGTGTCTTGTGTATGTGTGTATAATTGAGTGTGTGTGTGTGTGTGTTTGTGTGTCTGTGTCTTGTGTGTGTTTATGTGTGTGTTTGTGTGTGTTTGTCTTGTATGCGTGTGCCTTGTAGGTGTGTGTGTGTGTGTGTACTCGTGTGTGTGTGTGTGTCTTCTGTATGTGTGTATAATTGAGTGTGTGTGTGTTTGTGTGTCTGTGTCTTGTGTGTGTGTGTGTGTGTGTGTGTGTGTGTGTGTGTACTCGTGTGTGTGTGTCTTCTGTATGTGTGTATAATTGAGTGTGTGTGTGTGTTTGTGTGTCTGTGTCTTGTGTGTGTGTGTGTGTGTCCGCGTGTGTTTGTGTGTATGCTTGTGTTTGTGTGTGTATTCGTGCGCGTGTGTCTTGTGTATGTGTGTATAATTGAGTGTGTCTTGTGTGTGTGTGTGTGTGTGTGTGTGTGTGTGTGTGTGTGTGTGTGTGTATGTGTGTGTGTGTATGCTTGAGTATGAGTGTGTCTTGTGTGTGTGTGTGTGTGTGTGTGTTTATGTGTGTGTGTGTGTGTCCGCGTGTGTTTGTGTGTATGCTTGTGCTTGTGTGTGTACTCGTGTGTGTGTGTCTTGTGTATGTGTGTATAATTGAGTGTGTTTGTGTGTGTGCTTGAGTATGAGTGTGTCTGTGTCTTGTGTATGTATGTATTTGTGTGTGTGCGTTTGTTTCACAGCTACCGCCTCCACTCGATCTTCAAAGTTGTCTGGAGAGAGCTGTGCGCGAGGGCCATTTGTTCAGCTCTCTGCCCTGGATCATGCAGTATTTGATCATGCTGGATGGAATTAGCATACTCACACTGCACCATCAGAGCGTTCTGCGTTTCGCGCTGGTCGTCCGTACTGAACTTCTACTGCTCAAGCTCGAGTGCGACAGACATCCTAGTGAAGATTCAATCAGCGACCACGAGGCGGCGTCCACGTGCGATCTCAAAATCGGCCACTCCTGCGTGTCATTATCGCTGCTGTTGCGTGTATTGTACGAGCGTTTGTTTGAGATCCACTGGCGAGTGCGACAGTTGATGATGGTCAAGTGCGATCTGTCAGAATTGTCCGCGCTGGACTCGGCCGCTAGCGATGATGTGCTGGAAAGTGAAGCTGTACACATTACATCTCCGTTGAACCACAGCGCATCTCACTACTGTAGCGCCGGCGGCTGGCTGGCGCGGCTGGAAAACGTTTTCAGACGTTTGTATTTGAGCAGCGAGAATGCGTCTGGTGGCGACTTGAAAAGTGCGCCTGTTTTGCGAGCGTCTCCTGCAGCGTTGATGTTCCGCTGTTGTCCTCAGTTGCAACGAGTGGCTGATCTGTTGCACTGCTTCAACTCGGGCGGTAGTTTTCCCGCGTCTCCGAGCGTGCGCCGTCCAATCGTCGCCATCAAGACGCACGACAACACCAACACTGTCAACGTCACCCAGGTCCTCTCTCTCTATTTCTCTCTCTCTCTTTCTCTCTCTCTCTCTTTCTCGGGTTCTCTCCCTTTCTCTCTTTATCTGTCTCTCTTTCTCTCTCTGTCTCTCTCTTTCTCGTTCTCTTTCTCTCTCTCTCTCTCTTTCTCTCTCTCTCTCTCTTTCTCTCTCTTTCTCGGGTTCTCTCCCTTTCTCTCTTTATCTGTCTCTCTTTCTCTCTCTGTCTCTCTCTTTCTCGTTCTCTCTCTCTTTCTCTTTCTCTCTCTCTCTCTCTTTCTGTCACATACACACACACACACACACACATACACACCCTCATAACCAACTAATCTGTTACGCATACACACACACACACACACACACACACACACACATATAACCAACTAATATCTTACACATACAACACACAAACATAGATACACCTACGTGTACACAGGAATACACATTATCTCACACTTTTAACGTTGTTTCGATAAATGCTGTTTTAGTTTGTATTTGAACTGTGTGTGTGTGTGTGTGTGTGTGTGTGTGTGTTTGTGTGTTTCAGTGTGGACTGGAGCGTGTGTTCTATCATTCTCACAGTCAGTCAGTGCGTAAAACAATAGAGTTTGTCACCGACCGGCTGTCATCGGCTCTGGTGAAACATAGTCGTGACGTTCTCATACCACACACACTGTCCAGCTTCCTACGTCCCGCCTTCAACCAGTCCAACGTCCAAAATAACAAGGTCAGTGTGGTGTTTTGTGCTATTAATGTGTGTGTGTGTGTGTATGTTAGCGCGTGTGTTTGCGTGTGTTTGCGTGTGTTTTTGTGTGTTTTTGTGTGTGTTTTTGTGTGTTTTTGTGTGTGTGTTTGTGTGTGTGTTTGCGTGTGTTTTTGTGTGTTTGCGTGTGGGCTATGATGTTTGTGTGAGCAAGCGATGTGTATGTGTATGTTAGCGCGTGTTTGTTTGGCTGCGATCCTTGCGCGAGGATTGTTTATTGTTATTTGTTTTTTTCTCATCAAACTCTCTTTTTGTTTGGAATTGTTAAATTTTATCCACATTTTTTGGGTGCTTCCTGTACACACGGGGCCACCGCAGGGTGGTAATAATGCATTTGCACTATTACCATGTAATTTGATTAATGCCTGTAATTAATTATAATAATATAGCTAGTTTTGCTGCGTTCTTCTTATGTTGCAGAATTGCAGGTTGAAGTTGATGGAGGAGATGGTGAACAGTCACCACGGTGATATTATCCGCCAGCTATTACACCATACCGCCGAGCAGTTGGACAGTCTGGTCAGTCCCGTGCTGGACTCGCTTTTGTTTGCTGAGCCGCTGACTGTCAGCGCTCGTGATGTGTGCCGGCGTCTCGTGGTGGTCGCAGTGCAGAACAAACTGACCGCCTGGCTGCACGAGTGCATCACAACAGGTGAACAAGTACTGCACTGTCTAACATCACCCCACATCCTGGGGGTATGGGGGGCGGGGTGATATACCCCCGACAAATTGACGGGGGGTATGTTTATGCAATTACATCCCTCCGAGATTTCTGCTGAGTTCAGTTGATTGCGTATATTTGCCATCAAAATCGGCACAGCAAAAAATATCAATACACAAAAATGTGAAGAATTATACTTTACGCAATATACTTTTCATTGAGGTATGTGTGTGTTGTAATTTAATAGGCTGAAAATAGTTGAGGATCTCATACAATTGACCAACTGAGCCATCATTGAACACTAATGCATGATGGCTGTCATCCCCCCGAGCCTCGACACTAAGCTACTGCTGTCAAACTCCTAGCACACTCGGCAGTTAGCCACAAATTCAGCAGCTTATATATATATATATATATATATATATATATATATATATATATATATTAGCTTAGTGTATAAAGAAAGGCTGATTGTTGAATCACTTACGCCGCATTGCAATACATTTCCAATCAATACTGTGTTTGTGCTAGGTTTTATTAGATCTTTCAAAAATTTACATATTGGATTTACATGTTGGATCATATTGCGTTGCTTAATTATTTAAAGCATTTGAGTAAATCATGTTGGATCATTGGACTATATTATGTGAAAAATAAGCAGTAAAAATATACAATGGTAAAAATACGAATAACACAAAGTTGAAGGAAAACGTGTGTGTGTGTTAAATAGCAATAAAACCCAACGTTAATCCAATAACAGTGAAACAAAAGGCAATATGTGGCAAACAGGATGGTTTTGCTTATATAAATACGTGAATATAAATACAGTGGTTCTTAACCTGTGTGTGGGGATTTCCCCACTGGTGGGGAATGGAAAAGTTGCCAAGTGGGAAGCTAAAGGTCGGACAGAACAGGACAACTATGTGTGTTTTTATCAATCAAAATACGTTTATTTTTGTTACTAATTACCTCTTGATATTTACTTTGATGTAACAACTGAATTTATTGAATTTATCAGCGCTGTGTTGTGTGGAAAATGAAGTTATGACTCATTAAGAAGTGGGAAATCAGTGAGAAAAAGAGTTGAAAACCACTGATCCAGAGGGAAGCAAAAGTAGTTGCTGTTTTTGTCGCTTTATAGGCATTCCCATGCATTCCCACTTATTCACATGTAGTCCCACTTATTCCCAATACTTGTTGGAATTATTTGCATATTCACAATTACGTGGTTATTTTACGTCAATTGGTGAAATCCTGCTTGAAAACGTGTCTATTCTCTATAAAATATCGTGGTATCTGTCTATGTTTGTGTGTGTGTATGTGTATGTGTGTGCTTGTTGCAGATTTTCTGAGTCGTATTATGCTTAGCCAATGCGATCAAGACAGTCAAACGCAAAATATGACTGATTCAGCATGTTCGACTAAACAAGCGCCTTCACTTACTGATCTAATAATTGTGATAAAGGTGATTATATATCTTATTTAATTGTTTATTTATTCACCTGTATGTGTATGTATTCGTGATTATCTGTGGTTTCTAGTTATAACGTTTATTGTCACGATAAATATGCTGAAATAACACTGCCAATCCCAACAAAAAAATACAATAATCACGTGAGTGTGACACTTGGAACACTTCGTGCTGCCAGTTCTGGAGATTTTTCACTGTAACGAATCGCAAACGCATAAGAACATAAAAGTAGGAAGATTTGTGCAGTGTATAGTGTGTATTGTCTCATGTAGAAATAAATCTGTTTTTGCATTCACGATTTGTTGCAAATATTGCAAAAATGGCTTAATGATTGCTTGCTTGTATATTTATGTGTTGGTTTGTGTGATTGCTTTATGTGGTACCAGATATCAGTCATGTGTTGTGTCATGCATTTTGGGGAGATGGCCCTCTCTAATACGTCTTCCGTCCTTGTGGCGTCATAGCGTGGAGAGGGTCGGTTCTGCGGTGGCAGCGAGCTGCACGGGACACACCTGTGTGTTCATAAGCTTCGGCTTCTTCCCGTGGAGCAGCTGTCACTTGAGGCCTTTAACCTTTATTGTAGCTGGTTTAAACACACATATTTTGTTGTTTTGTATCTTTTTTTCGGCAGCGAGTGTTGACTGTGTTGGAGAGTGGTGAAGCGAGTGAAGTGGACGGGCGCATGTTATCAGACGTGACAGAAGTGATACAACAAGCTTGCACTCACTGGAACTCCCAGCTTCCAGACGCTGTAACTGCAGTACTCAATATGAGCTACCAGCTAGCACTCGACCTTGGTGCGTTACTCGTGCGCTGCTCAGTTGGGCTCAGCTTCTGTATCTTTCATTGCAGCACAATACATGAATTAAATCAGGCTTGTATGATATCAATAAAATGTGTAAATTCAAGTGGAAAAATTACAACATTTACCGAATATAAAAAACCGGATATTTTATTAATTTTTCTAGATTCTTGTGATGATTAATCTTCTATAATAATACTGTATAATTAATACCAAGCTAATTTGTGTGTGTGTGTGTGTGTGTGTGTTTGTATGTGTGTGTGTATGCAGTCTGTTTCAGACCAGACTTATTCACAGAACGACATCAACGTTGCTTGTTGAATTTCTGGACTGATGCAATGCATGAATGTTGCAATGTTGCATGCAATGATTCGAGCAGCAGCAGCAGCAGTAACGTCAGCAGTGTTGTTCGAGTATTGCTATCGCCATCTTCCATGTGGCTGTTATGTAACTGTTCTAGCGGTTCTTCAAGCTGGTCCTCTCTTACCCGACTACTTGTGGCTTTAATACAGCGAGGGCCGAGTGCGCTGGGCGCCTGTACAGAGGCGTGTATTGTTCTGATGAAGCACGAATGGTCGCAGGTCACGAACGCTCACTAAACCAGTCGCTCTCAAACTGCATATATCAAGCATCGCGACACAAACATACACACACACAGACATACATACCAATTGTCTTTACATGTGTAATGATTATGCTTTCAATCAAAGTTTAATTTAATCATGATCTGATTCGATCAAATAATTACTATAATTTAATAATCACGGTTATTTGAACTCTTTTCATCGTATATGATGTAAGAGAACACAAAGCACAATTTATATCTACGGCAGTGGAAAAAAATCGCTAGTCAGATCTTCTTCACTTATAGAGACAGATCATTTATTAATCAAATACAAAACCGTTAATATTTTTTTATAAACCGTTAATAACATTTCAATATTATATTACACATATATATGACAAAACCTCGTGAGTATTTCATTAAACACCCGCTGAAATACACAAGCATTTTTTGTGATTTTTTTTGGTGTGTTCTATGTTTATTTATATTATTTTTCGAATGGTAATCATAAGAGTTTTCAATCATCCTTTGATGCATGATGTGTGTTTTTTCACTGGATATTATATTTTATTACATTGCTATTTATTGATTGATTGCTCTCTGTTGATAGGTTTTTCTCAATGAACTGGCAGTGTGCTTGGAGGCGGTTCACCACAGTTGTCCCGTGAAAAGCGACGATCATCATTCGCACGAGAATCAGCAATGGCTTTTGTCTCTGACAAGCTTAATGAAGCAGTGTGATATAATGGAGGATGTTATGTAGCGCTCGTGTTTTTCTCGCTGTATTGAACCCGGCCTTTCACCCAAATACATATGATGCTATGGTGTTTTGTGATTGATTTCATTGAATATAAATCATATGGACAATGAACGCATTGATTTCTGGTTATAATATATTTATATCTGTTTATCATTTCAAGGTTCAATCTTTTTATCCGCTGAAAAAATGACCTGTGCTTCCGTTGTGCATGGCTGTTTGCAATCATGTGCATTTTCTCTGCGTCTGTGTGTGTGCTGGTGTGAAGCTCAGCGTAGAATGGCAGCGCTAAAAAATGGTGAAACTTTTGCTGACAGCAAAATTAGCGCCTATCACGCAATATATGCTCTCTGATCAGCATGTTGTCTACATTCTATGATTGCCGCACGTGTGTTTGTGTGTATGCGTGTGTGTGTGTGTGTGCTTGTACATTCACAAGAGTTGTATGATCCGTGATTGCTAGATAATACCTGTATATACCTGACTGTTCATTGGGACAGTATTTCGGCGTACAGAGTACATGCATCAAGCTATGCGCACTTATGATTGCACGAATCGAGCGTGTGTGTATGCGCGTCTGCTTGTCGTCGGTGTTGGACCGCAGCGTCAGTCTTCCGACGAAGCTCATGCGGTGCGGACGTGTTGCTTTTGCTCCGATGTGGGCAACGTGAGCGGTTTGTGAAGTATTGTTCAGACTATATTTTGTTGTGTTTATTCGGCCTCAGTTGAGCGTTATACGATGACGACGCCATGTGCGTAAATGTGAATAGCGGAAGTGCTTAGAAAATCTCAGTGTGTGAATCATCTTTGATGTTGCGCCAAATCACGGATACTTCTGGAACAAGGTAATTGGTCGATGACACAGGGTTGCCCTGTCGTGTAGTTTGGTGACAACTGTAAATTTCATGTTATGATTTAATTCAATTATAGTCATTTGGGGCAAATGGCGATTTGGTTATTTTGGGGGTAAAATATGATTTTGACCTTAGGAGAGTTGAAATCGCTATGTACAAGAAATGAGTGGATAAACTATTAGATCAATCGTTTGCGGTCATTTCAGTGTATGAATCGTCTTTCTACGTTGAAAAATGAATGTGTGACACAATTTCTCCCAAAACCTTTCAAAACATGTTGCTCAAAACATTTGCAATGTTTCAGAAAATTTGTCATAATTCACCACATGGACAAATTTTGGGGGCAATTCGCGATCGCTTCAAGAAACTGGGGCAATTGGCTATAGCTATCTCTTCCATAGCATTTATATGCAAGTATTAAAGACACCACATCATTCTGAAAGTGGGGCATATTACGATCGGTGTGGGGGTAATTAACGATCAGTGTAGCGATCGTCAATTGCCCCACACCGATCGTAATATGCCCCATCCCCGATTTCTATTTACCCCTATAGCGATCCCCTATGCTCACTATCGTCCTGTTTCACTCCTTACTTTTCAATCGAAATTAATCGAAGCAGCCATCCTGGAACAGCTGCGCCCGCACATCAATTCTATACTTGACCCACTCCAATCCGGATTCGTGCCACGCCATTCCACAGAGACTTTACTCCTTTCCTTAATTTCTGATGTATTTTCTCATTTCTCCTTCAAAAATACTGTGCTCTTCATATCATTAGATTTCTCGTCCGCATTCGACTTAGTGAATCACAGTATCCTACTCAAGGATTTGCAGGCAGCAGGCATTAATTCAACAGCACTTTCACTCATTTCTTCATTTCTTTCCGACCGTTCCTACGCAGTTCGCTGTAATGGCGGTACGTCCTCGTCTGTTCCTCTAAACTCAGGTGTACCACAGGGATCACTGTTAGGTCCAACCCTTTTTAATTTATATGTCTCTTCTCTATGTCCTATTCTGCGTGACCACTCTGTGTCATTCCATATTTACGCAGATGATGTGCAAATCTATTTTCCTCTACGTTCTTCTTCACCTTCTCTTGTCCCTAACCTGCTCGCTGATATTTCTGCCTGGGCCGCTTCCCGTGACCTCCTGTTGAATCCCGAGAAAACGCAATACTTGGTTTTTCATCCCCCTCCATCTCTCCTCCGGTTCTCAGTCTGCCCCTTTCTTCTCAAATTCGGAACCTCGGCGTTATTGTCGATTCCTCCCTCACTTTTTGCCGCCACATCATCAATACCCAGCGTACTTGCCAACACCTTATCCGCCAATTTTACCCCATTCGACCTCTTCTAGACTACCACTCAGCGCTCCTCCTCGTCCAAGCTCACATTCTTTCCCGCATAGACTACTGCAATTCTTTATTTTTCCACCTCCCATACAAAACTGTTCGTCGTCTTGATTCCGTCCTTAACCAATCTTGTCGTTTCATATTTCGCCTTCCACCACGCACTTCTACTTCTCAATACATCCATAAACTCCACTGGCTTTCTGCTATCAATCGAATAAAATACAAACTGTGCTGTCTCGTCTACAAAATCCTCCATTCTTCATCTTCTCCCTCATATCTTCGTTCTCTGCTTCTGTCTAACAACGGACCCATTTCCCGACGTTCTCTTCCTCTCATCTGTCCAGCTGCTCTTAACCTCTCTCCCTGGTCTGCCAAATCCTTCTATTTCTCAGCCCCGCGTATCTTTAACTCACTTCCTTCTCACATTCGCGATTCTTCCTTATACGCGTCCTTCTCTTCTGCTCTTCATCGTCATCTCTCCCTCGCTGCAGCATATGACCGCAATATCGTGTAAACATCTATTTCGTGTTACCTTATCTTGTCTATGCCCTCTCGTTTTAGCGTATACTTTTGTTTTTGCTTGTGTGCACTCACATTTTATTTCTAGCTTATTTCTTTCTGGTCCCTTCGCGCCCTTGTATCATTCTGGCGCTATACGAAATACATGTTTGTTGTTGTTGTTGTCAATTGCCCCGTGGTGCACCACGTGCGACGACGTCTTGCATTACTTCGAGGAAATGTACTTCGCGGAGCCCGCCAGGAGCCATAGTCGACTAGAATACCGCGGCGGTCATGCAAACAACTTCACTTGGCTTGCATAGAGACTGTCCTACACTCCAGAGGACGTCGTGTGATCCCCTCACAAAAAAGAGGAGAGTCATTCCCATGAGCTGTAATAACTGATGAGAATTGCCGCCAAAAGATTGCAGAGATGAACAAGTCTAAGACAAGACTTCGCAAGTAGGGAGCTCCTACTCAAACTGAGAAGTCTAGCAAGGAATAACCAAAGAAAAAGGCAAAAGTGAAAAAGAGAAAGTCGAAAGGGGATGATGAGGACTCGGACTCAACAGTGTCGCAATAACTGAAGCAAATACATCCAGTCAGTTATCTCTGGAAGACCTGCTGAGAGATGGCATTGAAACCATGCTATAACGGAAGAAAACACTTCTTTTCGTAGAGTGTATTATGTATCATCCTTAAGGCCAGGCTAAGTAAGCTAGCATTGTAATGTGAGCTAGTTCATCTTTGTTTTTCGTTTGAATATATTTAGTTGATAATTTCTGTCTTTATCTATCATCTAGAATGCCAAATTACCTTCAAATTAACGAATTACGGATCGATCGTTAATTACCCTACGAAAATCGTCATTTACCCCACTGGGGTAAATGACGATCGCACCACTAAATTCGATCTCTATTTAAAAAAACAAAATTTTCAAAAGCTTTCAATACGGGGATAGAAGCACAGTGTACCAACACACTATGTGGTACTTAGTATGTTTTGCTATCGTCATTAGTATAAGCGCTGGTTAGATGTTAATGAAAACGATCGTCATTTGCCCCGAATGACTATATTATATTTTATCTTCTTTTCTTTCTAGTCTTACTGGTTTGTTCCGTATTCTGTATCCTGCATGTCGGATTGTCTGTTTCTGATTACGCGTAATTTTTTCCCACTCTTATATTACCTCCATGTGTATGTGTTTGCTTATGTATGTGTGTGTGTGCTCCTATGTGTGTATTATGTGTTCTTACTGTTGTCACATGTTGGTCTTTTTGTCGCGCTTGTGTACATATTAGCGCTATAACAAATATACTGATTGATTGATTTAACAATTAAATTTTGATGTCTCAGTCAGCAGGATATCATTATTATTAATATGCTTTATGCTATGCTTTATGCTTATAATTTTTTATTCATAAATACCCCGATATAACGTGTTTAGCTTGACACAGATATACCAAATATCTACTTTTCTCCATCACTAATTGTGACTACCATCAGAGCCGTAGCAACCACCCTTCGCACCCCCCGGCTGCCAAGAACCTAGTGTTGAGGGACCCTGTTGCCTTACACATGATATGAAAATGGTTTCAACTCTCAACTCGCCATAACTAAGAGGTCAAGAAAAATGTATTTCTGTGGAATGTATTGATATAAGCATTAGAGCAAAGACGTTGCATAATGACGCATGTTCATGACTGATCGGCCCCAAGGTTCAGCCCCTCCCTAAAATTAATCTAGCTCCTCCCAAAATTGTACTCTTCATCCGCCACTGAGAAATGTATCTTAAAATAGCGCATAAAGTACGGTGAGTCCCCAAGAGACCGAGGAGCTACTCGTAACTGCATTTTCCCAAAGTGGGACCTCGTATAATGGTGCCTTATATATAATGGAGGACATTTATTGCCTTCGCGGGACATGCCACCTTGCTACGGCTCTGACTGCAATGCAACGCTTTCATGCACACTGATTCAGAGAGAAAAACAACAAATTTCGTCAGCACTTCATTCACGTGAATATTATTAACTGATACCGCTCAACAATGCATTATTTCCTGCACACACAAAATATTTGTTGTCTGTTTTCGTATTCCCTACATTGTTCCCATGCGTGTGTGTGTGTGTGTTTACATTCGTACGTACGTGTGTGTGTGTGTGTGTGTGTGTGTGTGTGTAAGTATCCATGTGCATCAGCGGGCATGTACCTACCTTGTGTTGTGTGGCTACCTGGCGTGACTGCAACAAATTATTGTGTGTGTGTGTGAGTGTGTGTGTGTATGAGTGTGTGTGTGTGTGTGTGTGTGTGTGTGTGTGTGTGTGTGTGTGTGTGTGTGTGTGTGTGTGTGTGTGTGTGAGTGAGTGTATGCACGCGTGTGTGTCATTATGTTGAAGCTAGCTATGTATGATTGTGTCTACGTGCTTGTGGTGAGCTCAGCTTGTGTATGTTGTGTTTGTGTTTGTACTCGTATGTACGTGTGTGTGTTCACATGTTCACATACAAACTACAACTCATGTGTGCCTGGGAACACAATCGTTGTGGACTTGTGTGCGTGTGTGTGTGTGTGTGAATGTATGTGGTGTATGTATACGTTGTGTGTGTGTGTGTGTGTAGTAGTGTGGGTGTGGATGCCTGTGGCATGCGACCGACTCGGTTATACTGGGAATCAAGCGCACGTATTGGAACACACACGCAAACAAACACACACACACACACAACTATCAACATTGCATACATTCACAAATAAACAAAAACACAATGCACAAATGCAATCCTCATTGTCGCCAAATACACAAACAACAACAACACACACACACACACACACACACACACACACACACACACACACACACACATACACGCACGTACTCTTTCCTTATTGTCTTTTTTCAAGATGTTTTGATCCGTTAGTCAAACAGAGTGAGGCGTGAGAACCTTTTGAAAACATCTGGGTCTGTGTGTGTGTGTGTGTGTATGTGATGCTGTTCACACAATGGGAGTGTTTGGCATTCCACACTGCCATATAATGTCACACACAAACACACACACACACAAGCACACAGACACACAAACACACACACACAAGCACACATACACACACAGACACAAACACAGATACATACACACACAAACACACATACACACACACACACACACACACAAGCACACATACACATACTTATCTGTACACTTGTCCACTGCGTGGTTGTAACGTGTTCAAGTTAAAATAAATCTGCTTGTGTTGATTTTGCAGTTGAATCGTTGTATTTTGGAGGATGAGTGGAGACGGACAAGATGCGACCAACGAGAAGGAGGAGGCACATCTTCCTCTAACCTCGCTAGATGGTGAGACCGACCACACACGTCATATAACACGTCGTTACCAATCGCCACACACACCCATCGACTTTGTTAGAGTGTGAGTCATCTTTGAAAGATGTTAGGAAGCAGTATTTTCAAAGGTGGTCACTATGAAAAAATGCTTCAAATATCGGTAATTTAAATATTTTGTATGCGAATTTGCTTTTCAACACGTATTCATTATGTTCAATCAGGTTGAATGTTAGATTTAAATTAAATTTATCAATTTTTCAGCAGCGACATTGAGACCGATGTTGTATTATTGATGAAATGCAATGATATGTTTGTTCTGGTGATTGCGACATAGTGAATCGCTAACATTACAGTCCCTGACTCTTCATAATTGAAGAGTCAGGGACTTTAGAACAGAGCTGGTTTCCTACAGTGTGCCAGCTTGGTACCTCTAGACACCTTCAGTTTGAACGTTTGAATGGTGTAGGCAATACCCTTCACCAGAGAAGAGGTAGAGAGACAGAGATATCACTCTACGTGATCGACCCATCACAGTCACAAGACGTTATTTACACGACACGTAGCGCAACGAAATCAACGCATCCGATATGGGCTATAAGAGTGGCTTTACTAAATGAACGCGAATTAGTCGGTCCAACACAGCATCGTCACAAATTCTACCAAGTGCCGAGGTTCGAACCGGGGACCTTCACATTGTGGCCTGCTTAACGTATCACCATTCCACTGAACGGTCAGGTTTCGTTTGTCACAAGCTCATTGTTTTGAGCCGGTTCATTGTTTCAATGCCCACCACCGTTACTGGGCCAGCTGGCCTTCTGTCTGTCTGTCATGCGTGCTGTACACACACACACACACACACACACTGAGGTCGCTGAGGTGACCGAGGTGAGGACACGCCGTGACCCAAGTGACCCCGGTCGTGACTGGACGTCACGCGTGCGACCTGCGACACACAAGACACACACACATCACCACACTGTCATCAAGTCATCGACAACCTCTCACCAACACACACACACCCACACACACACCAACACACACACACACACACACACACCCACACACACACACACACACACACACACACACACACACACACACACACACACACACACACACACACACACACACACACACACACACACACACACAGACGTACGTACATACAGTCTGTACATAGAGGCAGGTGCATAACTCACAATGGTATAATTGGACTGGTGAACAATCGACCAGTCAAGAGCTGAACAATGATCTTCTTTCACTCGCGCAGTATCGCGGCTTCTCATTGCCCCCTCCTCTCCCATCCCCCTCCCCCCGGCGTGCCTGTCTGTCAGTCCCGGCATCGACCTGCATTTGGGCTGCCTGGCTCCACTGACCTGCCTGACCTGTGCCCATGTGAGCGGCCTCATTTCACGGCCTCACAGGCGAGCAGGTGTGTGCGCGCGCGCGTGCACCTGCTTGTGTCTCATGCTAGCTCGTGCTGGAAGCGTGACATTGCATAAAATTAGCCTCAGGGCCAGTGCATGATCAATTCATCGCACTAATGTTGCATAGATTCCTCTAGCCGACCTCGCGCTTAATCACACCCTCGACCACTGTTCTTGCTAGCTAAAATGGAAGAATGGCCTCCAGTTCAAGTTACTTCTGTCTTCTGTGCATGTATATGCATGACATGAATTTGTGTGTGTGTGTGTGTGTGTCAGTGTATTCAGCTAGTTGTACACAATGTGCGACTTCTTTCATCGTTGTCTTGCAGTTGTCTTCTTCCTTTCTTTCATTAGACCAGTGGTTCTTAACCTGTGTGTGGGGAATTACCCACTGGTGGGGAATGGAAGAGTTGCCAAGTGGGAAACTAAAGGTCGGACAGAACAGGACAACTATGTGTGTTTTTATCAATTCAAATTCGTTTATTTTTGTTTCTAATGACTTGTTGACATTTACTTTGATGTAACAACTGAATTTAATGAATTTATCAGCACTGTTGTGTGGAAAATGAAGAGATGGCTCATTAAGAAGTCGGGAATCAGAGAAAATAGGATAAGAACCACTGTACTAGACCGATGTCTGTTTAACGCAGTCATTTCTGTCGACAGTCGATTTCTGTCGACAGTAGGTTTTTGCTTGATATTTTCAATTTTCACATATCCATTTTTTGAATAGGAAAGAATTATTGAGCTTGAATTTGTCAGCGCGTTTTTTTGTTTCTATTCTTCTTGAGTGAAGTGTTTGTGTGTATGTGTGTGTATATATGTGTATGTATGTGTATGTATGTGTGTGTGTATGTGTATGTGTATGTGCTGGTAGAATGTGTGATTTCGACGTTGGATCACAAGTTGTGTCTTTGTTATGTCAATCAACACAGCGTATCAACAAGCCTGACCTTCACTATTCATGCGTGGGACCATGTCTTTCCTATCGCAATCATCTTGTCAGTGATAGTGTCAGTAATGACGTGTCAGTGATGGCGTGTCAGTAATGACGTGTCAGTGGTGGCCTGCCAGTGATGTAGTCTCAGTGATGGCATGTCAGTGGTGTCGTGTTAGTGGTGTCGTGTCAGTGATAGTATCATTTTTTGGGGTTTAGCACGGGCAAATATTTGTTTTCTATTGTATGATGTGCGGCCATAGTTCATAAACACACGTTATGGAAGGAAGTGAAAAACGAATATGAGAGAGAGAGAAGAATGTGCGTGTCTATGAACTCAAACATATTACAGTACAGTACAACAACAACACACACACACACGTACATACATACACGCACATACATACACGCACATACATACACGCACATTGTAAACACGATCGGTTAATTGATTTTGCTTGTTCGTAGTGAATGCGTCAAGTTGTGTTGCGTGCGTTGTCATGGCAACCAATAACAAGCTGTATGCCATTCGCCATGCTGAGCCTGAACTTCGTGCGTGTACCAGCGCCATTGTTGTCACGGTGTTTAAGCAAAGCTGAAAATGGAGAAATTCAAAATAAATGAATAAAATGATCAAGATAAATTCGTGAATATTGTTAGAATTGAGGAAAACCAATGACATTGTGTGTTCTTGCTCCGTTCTTTTTGGATTCATTCAATTGGATTTATTCAGGCAGCGGTGCTTTACGGAAACTACAAGAGAAATGTGGGCAGGAAATAGAGATGGGACCGCTGGACGTTCAGCCGCTGGAAACACAATGCACGACAAGCCACAGTCGACGGAGCACATATAATACATGAACACCGGGCGACCAGGAAACTGTCGGCTGAACTAACATCAGTAGATGAACGATGCGGAAAACGGTGATTCCAACCAGAAGCGGGAAAACGGCGAGCGGACGGACAAGGAAAATGATTGGCCAGATGGACCAACCAGTGACCCACCAAATGTCTGCTGAAAATGGAATGGAAGGGATATGACAAGGATCACAAGCAAACGCAGATTACAAGAGGACAAAAGAAGAGATAAGAATTGTCGGGCGGGAAAATGAGAAATCATTACTGACTTGTGCTTGCTGTTAGCTGCAATGAACAGAAGAGTCTGTTCTAAAGATTTCACACATTCAAGACGTTATTGTACGGTAGTGCTTGCCGTTGAAATGAAGGGCGGAATTGAAAATAAATACAGAGATCAGATATTTCACACATATCACACTTGGACCCTGCGGTCAGGGGTAAGAATACAGCCGCCGTACCCGCTGCGTGTCGTAAGAGGCGACTAAAAGTTGACCCCTCTGCTTCTTCCCTCCCTGTACTGCCACACCAAGGGGGGAGCGATAATCCGGCAGGGTTGGCACCCCCCTTGGATTAATGCAGCTGTCTTCTGTCCTATCCCTCTAACCGAAAGAAAAAAAAATCACATTTGAGCTGCCGAGTAGCTCAGTGGTTAGGCGCTGAACTTTCGTGTCAGAGGTTCGCGGTTCGAATCCTGGCCCGGGTTCGTTCATCACAACACATCCGCTTGAATCTACCGGGAGTCACCACTGTAGATGGGCAGACAGTGGGACGCGCCATACAGTCTCAACAGGCTGGTGTGCTCTTTACAACGCCAATAGCAGAGATCAACGCTCGTGTACACATGGTGTGAGTGCAACATTATAGTAACTCAACCGTCTAGCTGAACGGATATGGCCTATTAAACATTGTGTGTGTGTATGTCTATGCAGGTGTCAATCTGTGTGTGTGTGTGTATGTTTGTGTGTGTGTTTTTGTGTGTGACAGGGATTTGTGAGGCAAGGAAATTATTATATTTAGCTGAGTGGTTGTTATTGCATTGTTGAGAGCCTTCGTTTATGTGTTTGTGTGTGTATGCGTTGTATGCTCCTCTGAGTGATGGCATGCCAGTATATCTACATTTCGACACGGCTGGGTGCCCGTAGAACATTCAGGACCTCCCTGTGATCCGCCCCTATGTGTGTGTGTGTGTGTGTGTGTGTGTGTGTGTGTGTTAGAAAGCTATTACCAGGTAGTCAAGCGACAAAAATGGCCCCATTTTCGTAGGAATTCACAAGAGCATAGCGAACGTTCACACACGCACGCGTGCACACACACACACACATACACACGCACACACGCGCATACACACATACACAGGTGAATGTTAACTGTTACTTTTACAGGTAGGAAGTGGGGAGTTTTTCAACAAGGTGAAATCGCGGATAGCCAAAGCTGTTGGTGGCTGTAAGTGTTTTTGGGTGTTGCCTGTCCAACTTAATGTCTGTGTGTGTGTGTGTGTGTGTGTGTATGTGTGTGTGTGTGTGTGTGTATGTGTGTGTGTGTGTGTGTGTGTGCGTGTGTTTCCACATAGAGAGTTAGAGATTGTCTGTGTATTTGAGATGAAAGTTCAGTATCGTCCGTGGTACATGTATTATCACACTCCAAATAGACACAATGTTATTAATGTTAGTACTCGTATTATTATTATCACTATTAATATTAATAATATAGTTGTTATTTATAACAATATTATTATCGCGATTTTGCGCAAAACGAACAAAAGTGGCGCAAGAGCTATAAGCTGCATTATACCTCATCTGCGCCATATTTGAAATATCGTGCAATGTATCATACAGCCCCTCCTCCACGCAATTTCAAATATGAGATTGCTTGAAAAAATGTGATTAAATCTGTGATTTTAATGTGTTAATCGGGCTAATAAATGTAATGTGATTATACAACGTAAACGTAAAAGGTAGAACATATATTTTTTGGTTAAACTTCGAATAATTCCTTCGGTGATTTCACACTATATTTCCTACTGAATTCTCTCTTATTCTTTCCACTTTTTGTTGATCACTTTTCTGCTTTTTAGTTTTTCGCGCCTTTGTTAAGCGGTCGCTGTAACAAACAAATGTTGTTATTGTTGTTGTTGTTGATGTTGAGTGCTCGAGTTCAAGCAGCTTCAGCCAGTGCGATTAGACAGACATCACTAACAACTTCTCATGTGTGTGTTTGTTTGTGTGTGTGTGTTTGTTTGTGTGTGTGTGTTTGTTTGTGTGTGTGTGTTTGTGCCAGATTGTGCCGCCGGAGGGGTGGTGGGTGAAGTGAACGACCACGAGCAATTATTGCAACACATCTCCGAGGTTAGGCGACCACCATGTTGTACAATGCTAATCAAATAATTTATATATATATTTATGACAATAAATGAACGTGCTGGAAATAATAGAAACACATACCTAAAGACACACACACACACACAAACACACACACACACAGACATACACACACACGCTCAACTATTGTTCCATGGTCTATCTATAGTCGGCACAAACTATAGAGGTTGAAAACCGAAATGTTTGGCCGATGATGCGATTTTCTTTTTAGCTGACTGATACCTCTGATTTGAATGGCTTCAAAGTGTGATACCTTAGTTGCAATAGCTCTCTCTCTCTCTGTCTCTCTTTCTCACACACACACACACATATATTGCACACAGGCGATTGTTGCATGTGTACGTGTGCACGTATCAGGTGTCAGCGGACTAGAGTGAAGTCTTACAAGGTCATATCAATGTTCTGTCGTGCTATTTAGCTTCTAGGAATCGTGTCATTGTGACGTCATAACTTCTCTACAATGCGTTTCCATGGCTTCTTGTCAATGTGTATGTGTGTCTGTGTGTGTGTTACGTATATGTTCGCACGTATGGTTGCAGATATGGGCTTATAAGCAGATATGGCAGATAAGCAGATATGGCCTTATAAGCACACACACACACATGCATGCACATACATGTTCTATGTGTTTCTGTTTGTGTGTATGTGCGTGTGTGTATGTGTTTGCTCATAGCATGCACTACGTTGTTTTTCAATCACAAAAACGGGTTTTCCGTACAAAAAGAGTTGTGTATGTATGTGTGTGTGTGTGTGTGTGTGTGTGTGTGTGTGTGTAGTTGTATATCCATACACAATATACGCATGTAGATATAATTGCCCTGATTTCCATAGAATTCATCAGCGTAAACAATCAACATTTAATATAATGCATATAATTAGACAAATGCGCCCACACAATAACATTGTTATGTGCAGTTTTTCCTCATGTTTCCTGTGTATGTATGTGTGTGTGTGTATGTATGTGTGTATGTGTATGTGTGTGTATGTGTGTGTATGTGTGTGTGTGTATGTGTGTGTGTGTGTGTGTGTGTGTATACACCACTGTCACCTCCGGTTGACCCCGATACTGGTGGTCAAACGTGACCCAAACATTGGCTGTTGCACACATACACACATACACACACACACACACACACATACACACACACGCACGGCATAGTCATTGATGGCAATGTGTTGGTTAGTTCGTGAGTTTGCGTGGAGTAGTCAATTGTCGTGTTATTTGTAGCTGCTTTCACTGGGCAGGGCGGGTATACCGCATACTGTGTGTGGCACGCACTAATTCGACGCGCTCTGCACTAATTTGCGGCACATACGTCACGCACTTCTCGATTTAGTTGGCTGCGTGAAATTTGTTTGTAATTGATGCAGTGGTGTTGTGCTGAGAATGTCACGTTTTTTGCCGCTTACTTTGTTTGCTTTCTAAATCAACTGAATGCCGATTGTAAAATATATATTTGTATTGCTGTAGATATGAAACA
>OU696586.1:1280667-1310667 GCA_916048095.2 Sacculina carcini
TGTAGATGGACATTTTCTCCTAATAATTATATTATGTGTTTGGAAAGCTTCATTTTCCTGTATTTTTATGGGGATTTTTTATTATTATTTCATCTCGTTGAAATTTATTCCTCTTCGATATTTTTGTTCAATCAGTTTGTTTCCAGTAAAGCATCTAAACATAAAAATTCCTTCCGCCCTTATTCTTTTTTCTTCCATTTTGAGTATTTCAAGCTCTTCCGATCTATCCATTTTCATGTTCCTCTAGATGTCGTGTGTATGTGTGTGTGTGTGTGTGTACTCACAGTTGTACTCACAGTTGTAGTTTACAGGAAATGAGCAGGGCTCAGACTGTCCTGTCTCCATACCCACATTTATCTAACCTATGCTTGAACTGTGCTATACTGTTTGATTGAACTATTTCTTTACCCAAACGGTTCCATATATCTATACACCTACTTGGGAAACTGTACTTCTTTATATCCCTTAATACCCGGGTTTGCTGTAGACATTTATTGTGTCCCCTATGGTCCCTCGTACTCCAAACCACCCAATCTTTCCTATCCAATCGTTCCATACCAAGGCTGTGCTTGAAAACGTTTATTAAATCCCCCCTTAACCTTCTCTTTTCCAGTGACGACAACCCAATTTTCTCTAACCTTTTTTCATAGTTCAACGAACTCAATGATGTTAACAGCTTAGTCGCTACTTTTTGGACTTTCTCTAACCTAGCGATATGTTTTTTATTGTGGGGAGCCCAAATTACTGCCGCGTATTCTAGTGGGTGCCTTATCACATTTTTTATCAATTTTTTTACCACTTCCTCATCCATGAAGTTAAATGAGACCCTTATATTCTTTATGGTTCTATACGCCGCATTCACTACTCTGGTTATATGCCTCTCCGGCGACAGATCATCCTCAATAGTTACACCCAAATCTCTTTCGGCAGTCACCTTCTGCAGCTTGTGCTCGCCCAACATATAACATCTCGATGGTCTGAGTTTTCCTTTACCAAATTCCATAACGTGGCACTTGCTGGCATTAAACTCCATGCCCCATTCCCTACTCCACTCACATAGCCTGTCTAGATCCTCTTGCAATTTTTGGCAGCTGGTCCGATCTTTCACTCTTCTCAAGATTTTCGCATCATCTGCAAACATGTTCACGTAACTGCCTATTCTCTCCGTCATTTGATTTATGTACACCAGGAACATTATCGGTCCAAGCACTGATCCTTGAGGGACGCCACTTGTGACTTCTCTCCACGTCGATTTGGCACCTCTTACAACTGTTCTCATTTTACGTCCGCTCAAATAATCTCTCATCCAATCCAAAAGCTTTCCACGTATCCCTCCTTCATGCTCAATTTGCCACAATAACTTGCTTCGTGGAACCCTGTCGAACGCCTTTTTCAGGTCCAGATATACACAATCGACCCATCCATCTCTTTCCTGCACTGTGTCTATCACCCTAGAATAAAAACTCATCAAGTTCGCAACACAAGACCTTCCACTCCTGAATCCATACTGTGTCTCATTTAAAATACTGTTATCCTCCAAATATGATACCCATCTGTCCTTAATGATCGACTCCACCAATTTACACATGACGCTTGTTAGTGAGATCGGCCTGTAATTCAGCGGTTTGTCTCTCTCTCCTCCTTTGTATATCGGTATTATATTCGCCAGCTTCCACTCCTGGGGAAGAATTCCTTGTGACAGGCTACCTTGGACAATATCGAACACCGGTGTGAGGAGTTCATATCTACATTCTTTCAGGATCACCGCGGCGATATCATCTGGACCAACTGCTTTTCTGCATTGAAGACCACTCAGGCGCCTCTCAATCTCTTCGCGATATACTTCAATATAGTCGATTCCCAGTCTGGTATCAACTATCACCGGAGTTTCCAATCCGTCCTCAGTCGTAAATACCTCTTGAAACTTCCTGTTCATGACTTCACAAATATCTCCTGCTTCCTCGTAAATTTCGCCATCCACAATCAATTTGTCTATAGCAACCTTACTTTTCAATTTTTTGTTTAGAAACTTGTAAAACAACTTTGGTTCATATTTACTCTTGTCTACAATGCTTTTCTCATATTGTCTTTCCTCCTGCCTTCTCACACTCACGTAATGGTTGCGTGCTTTTTTGAATTTCTCCCTATTTCTCAACGTATTCCGTCTTCTCATTCTTTTCCAAGCCTCTTCTTTTTGCACACGTGCCCTTTCACATTTGTTATTGAACCATTCTTTTTCAACAGCATTTTTTTCTTTGAATTTTGGTACGAATTGTTGCACACCCCTTTTGTAGATCTCTAAAAAGGCATTGTATTTTCCTTGTACACTTTCTGCTTCCAGCAAGTCTTTCCAGTCTACTTCTGCGAAATATCTCTTCATACCGTCAAAATTACTTTTAGCGTAGTTCAATTTTGCCTGCGGTGGTACTCCTAAGCTTCCTGGCCCTTCATTCGTTCCTATTGTTGTAATCTCTATCATTATGTGATCACTCTTACCAAGAGGGCTTTCATAGTGAATATCCACTATCTCACCGGGATGACCTGTGAAAACTAAATCCAACCTCGAGGGTTCATCATCACCTCTATACCTAGTAGGTTGCGTTACCCATTGCGTCATAAAGCCCTCAGTCATTAATTCTAGCAACATATATCCCCAGGAATTTTCATTACCATTGGTGACCCAATTTTCCCAATCTACTTCTTTACAATTGAAGTCTCCCATGAGTATGATTTCTCTCTGTCTCCCCATTATATTTGCTAACTCCTCCTTTGATTCAAATAACATCTCACTATATTCTTCCTGCTTCCACGCAGCAGTTTTTGGTGGAACATACATTACTCCAATACATTTAACATTTTTACCATGTCTAATTTTCGTGCTCAAAAACTCTGCCTTACCTTTTCCAAAATGCGTATCTTCTATTGCTATATCCTTTCTCACACACATCATAACACCTCCCCCAAATTTCCCCATCCTATCCCTTCTGATCACATTATAGTCTTCCTCCCTGAGGATAACATCAAAGTCCTGGGACAATTTCGTTTCTGTCATGCAAACAATATGAGGTTTCATTCTTCTCAAATAATCTTCCAATTCGCTTTTTATTGACATGAATCCATCTACATTTGTATATACAATCCTCAACCCATCTTCTCTACTGACCATTCCACCATTTTTTGTGCCTTTATTCAGTCGTGTCTCGGTTTGTACCATTTTCTGAGTCTTCCTTCCAGCACCCGCCAGTAAAAAACTTCCTTCTCATTCTCAGTTCTTTGCATGTTCCTCTTCTTAGACTCCTGAAACAATTCTCTTCTTTTTTGCCTTTCCTCCTCATTGAGGTCCTCTCTTACCCAGACATTTTTCCATTTTTCTTCGTGTGACAACTTCCATGTCTTTCTTAGTACTTTGCTAGCCATCTCCTGACTTCTGAATTTGACCTTCAGTGGTCTCATGCTACCTTTCTCGTACTTTCCAAGTCTGAATACTTCCTGTATATCCCCTCCCGCTCCTTCTTCAACAGCACCAACAACGTCTTCCACCACTTTCATCTCAACCTTCTTTCTTTCCCACCAGTTTGGGTACTCAGCCTCCTTCACTCCGAACAAAATGACACTCTGCTTTTTTTCCACAATGTCCCTCACGACGTTTTCTTTTTGCTTCAGTACATGCACTACTTCCTTTTCGATTTTAGTGTCTCTTTCTTCTTTTTGCTGCCTCATGACTTCCTTGAAATCCTGTATGACCTCTCCTTGTTCTTTTGCCCATACTTCCTGGTTTTTCTTCAATTTCCCCAAGTCATCATCCTGTTGTTTTGCGGCATCCTCTCTCATTTTGAGCCTTTCTTTCAACCTTTCATTCACCTGCAAGACTTCTTGAATTCGATCTTTAAGTCCTGCATTTTCACTTTTCACTTTTTCATTCGTCTCATTCAACTCCATCACTTGATTTCTCAACTCTTGCATCTCCTTCTGCATCTCCCCCATAACCACACCCAAGTCATTTTTCTCTCCCTCCTCACTTGGTCTCACTCTTTCTCTCATCTCTTTCAGGTCCCTCTCCAACTCCCCAATTCTCCTGGCGTTGTCTGCTACCTCTTTCTCAAAACCACGCTTTTCGGCGTCCGCCCCCCCTCTTTCTTCTACAGGTCTTCCCACCTCCAACTGGCTTTCCTCTGTGCTCACACTGGCCTGTTTCTTTCTCCTTCCTGTCATTTTCCCTTGGAGACAGAACTGCTTTTGCCCCACTCACCTGTTAATACAACTCGTTATGTTCAGTTGTTGATACAATGCCGAAATTTGAAGGCCACTGGCGCAACTTTCAAACCACAACACACACACAGATTCACAATTCACCAGGACACAACCGCACTCTAACACAGTCAAACAAACATTGTGTGTGTGTGTGTGTGTGTGTGTGTGTGTGTGTCAGAATGAGATGGAGCGTGTGATGGGCACAGTGACGAGAATCGAAGACGATCATGAGCGCACCAAACAGCTGCTCCAGCGAGTGGCCGGCGAGAAACAACACATGCTGCGCGAGCTTGTCAAATGCGGCATCCTCTCCGATAAATTCACGTCACTGCTACACACACACACATACACACATACACACACACCCTCACATACACACATTAACAAACATCAGTGGAGAGAAGCAAAAACATGGCTTGTGTTAGTGTTTATGCTGGAGTAGCAGAGATAATGAAACTTCAACTATACGGCTTGTACGGCTTGTATAGATGTGTTTGTGTGTTTGTGTGTATATATGTGTGTGTGTATGTTTGTGTATGTGGTGCAGAACATAGAAAGTCAATATGATATGCAAGGAATCATGAAATCAAGGAATTAAATAATCAAGGAATAATGTGCAGACAATTAAAGCCAAACCTTGTCTTTTTTCTCGCCGCGCAGTCAGCAGCAACAGCTTGGCAACACTGACACGATTGCCAGTCGGTCGTCGAGCGGCTGCACCAGTCAGGACTCAGGAGTCGCGGCCGCTGCTGTCGACAAGACAATCTGCTGGAGTTCCGACCAGGACAGCGAACACGCCGCCACATGCTGCTCCAGCAATCATTCACATCATCACCCTGATGATGAAGAAGATGATGATGTTGATGGAGATAGAGAGGATGAGAGCAGCGAACACTCCCTCACCTCTGCCACTGCTGTTGAGGCGTCCTGTCTCGTGACCACCGGCGCAGGTACGTCTTCTTAATCATTATTAGCATTAGCAGGAGGTCGTGTTAAAGCTGTCATTCGCAGATGTCATAAACCAGTGGTTCTCAACCTTTTGTCAGTGTTGATACCGCTTTCAAATCATCAGTCAGTTCTTGCACCTCCTATATTCTTTATAACTATGATGAAAAAGGGAAAAATACAAGCGACGTAATAACAATTAATAATTCTATATTCATTCAGCTTGGAGATTATTTACGTTTCTTTCAAGTCTTCTTTCAGGAAAAGCATAAAGCATATGTAAAAACATATATTTAGTAAAGTTTTTCACAGGAAATCTCGCTCATGAATCAAGATGGCACCCCGGTTAAGAAACCTTGCGATAGGAGAATGTTCGTAATTTCGCAGGCTGCATGACTTCGAGACGCATTTCTTATACGGAGCGATAATGTTCCACGGAAAAGGCGAGACGATAGAAATTCGCTCCAAATAAAGCAGTATGTTTTGGTGCAGTGGCAGTCCCAGGATTTTTCCGCGGGGGTTTGAGGAGGGACTTAAAACACAGGAAAAATAAAAACACAGAGCCATAGAGGAATATAAATATGATGGAAAAAGCACTTAATACGTGTACATTCATAGTCATCGCCTAGTAGCTAGATATTTTATCAAGCGATTTCTGCACTACATCAAGAACTATCAAATAATTAACATTAACTTAAATAAAACAATATTAAAAAAATATTAATTATATAAAAACAAATAATTTAAATCGTGGTTTATCAAATTAAATGAGGAAATTTTGATAAAAAATAATTCTAGGAGTTCCGGTGAATTTTTCGGCGGAATTGTTGATGGTGCTGGCAGTAATAATGCACGTGCATACGTGTTTGTTTAATGTTTCCAGATACCGCCAGCTATGTGTCTGGCTTCTCTGCGACCGAGCGACCTGGCAAAACGTCACTGATGACGTCACCAGTGTCACGTGCCAACGACCCCGAGGTACTTCCACGGTAGATAACGAATAATATATTTATTATATGTAGCGTATTTTCTCGCATGTAATACATTTTTTGGTCTAAAATTTCACTTTTGAAATAGAGGTTCTCTTATACTTGGGAGTAAGTTTTTTAGCATCAATATCTAATGAAAGCATATATGAATTTAATAATTCATTTGTAGATGACCAAGATCATACTAATTTCAGCCATTGATGGCAATTTCAGATTTTCTTATGAGAGTGGTGAGGAATTTATCGCTTCTTATGATTAATCAAATTATTAATTACTAATAAACTCTGTAGAGATCTCTTATACACGCGAAAATAAGATGAGCTTATAAACACGACAACAGATGGCGTTGAAGAGGCCGGCGGGAGAGACGGATCATGAGAGTGTGGTTGCCGAGCTGGTCGATACAGAGAGAAACTATTGTCGAACTCTGTGGACAATTCAGGATGTGTTCGCCAACCCGCTAGCAGTGAACAACATACTCACCGAACACCAGTTCAGGTCAGCTCTCTTGTCAGTACACGCATTCAGGACAGCTGTAATATATTATTATATTCGACAAAAATGTATATAATTATAAATTAAGTATAATTAGGTATTTTATTGGGGGTTATGCCTCCTGGAATTATTTCCCTGCATGAGACACCATTTTTAACTTCTATCATAAATCGGTTTATTTGTGCACTTTGGATTTGTATTATTAATCTTATAATTTTTCATTTCATTTCATTTATTTCAACACACTGTCATTGTTTACATAACATAAATAGTGACAAGGAGTCGACAGAAGCTAAAGCTTTTTTTGAAGTCGACCCCTAATTGTGTTTTTTATTGTTTTTTATTGATCTGACTTGTGTTCTTTATTGATCTTAATCATCAACGCAGGCTGGTGTTTCCCGGCGAGATCCCCGCACTGCATGAGAAACACTGTCGTCTGTTGCATGCGCTTGAGGAGCGCGTGAAGTCTGGTCAAAGGCACCCTCATGTGGGCGACGTGTTGTATACGTGAGTATTTCATCACCTCACACCATGGGCGTAAATCCTGGGGAGTATGGGGGTATATACCCCCCCGATAAATTGGCTGGAGGGTATTAATATGCAATTATACTTCCCGATAATTCTGATGAGTTCAGCTCATTGGGTGTATTATCAAAACCAGCATATCAGAAATAACAATACACGAAAAATGTCAAAAATTATAAATATGTGAAAAATTATACTTTACGCTATATACTTTTTATTAAGGTGTTATAATTAAATAGGCTGAAAATGGTTGAGGTTTTCATGCAATTGACCAACTGAGTCAACTTTGAACACTAATGCATGATGGCTGTCATCCCCCCGAGCCTCGACACAAATCTACGCCGATGCCTGACACATTTATCTCATTATCTCAGTGCATCTCAGTGGTGTCCGCCGCTGTTCGGCACAAGATGACGAATAGGAGAACACCAGCCGTCGCAAACTAAAAATTAACAGTGTGTGGAATGCATCAATTTGCAGAGATAGAAATAAATTGAGTTAAAGACCCAGCAGAACTGATATCAGTATATATGAAATAATGTGTAGTAAAACTGTGTTAAATAATATATGTTAACTTATATATACATATATATATATATATATATATATATATATATATATATATATATATATATATATATCTTGTTTTGTCGGGTTTATTCATATTTTGGCGGGCCGCATGAAAATGTCTGGCGATTGTTTGAGAGTGTCTGTTTTATAACAGTGCAAAAACTCCATCTAAAATGCGTGGAAGATGGCGCATAAAAGACGCTTCTACCGGAAATGAAATTTTTTTGCGTTTTTGCTTAAACGTGCGCTGCCTTTTGCCTCCGTGAAAGTTTGCTCTGACGAATTCGTGGCCAGCATTCACACACGTACACACACACACCCGCACACGTACACAAACACACACACACACGCAAATACACACACACACACATACACGCATGCTCACGAACACAAGAAAATCTATATTTAGCTGCTGAAACAATCCGAAAAATTGATTTTGTGAAAATAACGATATTTTTTATCAAAACAATAAATATATGTGTGAACTATTTGTTTTATATTTATTGCTGGTATTTAGTTGTATTAATGTATCTATTTTTGTCTGTGTGTGTTTGCGGTTTCTTATTAAGCACGTCTTCTCAAATATGTTTTCGTTCATATATGTTTACGTAAACATGTATATGTTTGTGTAAGCGCCTTTGCTTCTATGTGTGTATTTTATGTATCGCTCTGTGTATGTTTATTCATTATTTTCTACATCTTTTGGTCAGCTTCCAGTACACATGGGGCCACCGCAGGGTGGTAATAGTGCACTTGCACTCTTCCCATGCTACTGGATTTGCCTGTAATTAATAATAATAATAATATTTATTGGTTTCGGTGTGGGATTGACATTGTGTTAATAGGCTGTTGTGTCGACCACAAGCGGGAGTTCTCAAGTTGTACAGCTCATATGTGCGTCGCTTCCCCGGTGTGCTGAAAAACTTCTGCAAACTGCGCCACTCCTCGTCTAATTTCGCCAATTTTCTACAAGTACTTTCTATATTAAACACTCTCATTGAATATCTATATTATTTTGTTTAATTTTACACTTGTTTGTGTATATTTTCAGAAATATATTCAAGTTATTTCTTTACATATTCAAGTTTAGTTCAGTGGTTCTCAATCTTTTCTCAGTGTTCGCACCGTTTTTTAATCAGCAGTCAGTTATGGCACTGCCTGGACTATTGATAGAAAAAAATAATAATAATAAAAGAAAAAATAATAATAATAAAAGAAAAAAAATAATAAAAGAAAAAATAATAATAATAAAAGAAAAAATAATAATAATAAAAGAAAAAAAAATAATAATAAAAGAAAAAATAGTAATAATAAAAAAAAAATAATAATAATAATAATAATAATAATAATAAAAGAAAAAATAATAATAATAAAAGAAAAAATAATAATAATAAAAGAAAAAATAATAATAATAAAAGAAAAAATAATAATAATAAAAGAAAAAATAATAATAATAAAAGAAAAAATAATAATAATAAAAGAAAAAATAATAATAAAAGAAAAAAAATATAATAAAAAATACAAACAACGTTCAAGATAAATAAGCAAACAACGTTTTCTTGGGAGAAATATAAATCAAAGGTTAAATGCATATAATTTGATTTATTTTTCATAGAAATCCTCTCACTCATTGGGAACCAGATTCGCACTGCTTAGGGGTGCGAACGTCTCCGGTTCAGAACCACTGGTCTTGTCAGTAACTAGTTCAACTTCATTAATGTACAGGGGGTCCTCGACTTACGACGGAGATCCGTTCCTACGTCTCCGTCGTAAGTCGATTTTTGACGTTAGTCGGGACACATTACATGTATATACGTAAGCCTATATAAGCACTGGTCACTCACATATGTTAATGCAGTATGTATACATGTGTATACAATACACATCGCCGTATCCGCGAAACGTCGCAAGTCGAGACCGTCGTAAACCGAGGACCCCCTGTATACGTATTCCCTGTCTTCCTGTGTGTGTGTGTGTGTGTGTGTGTGTCAGTGCCGCCAGCAGCTGCCAGAGTGTGGAGGGCTGGACGCAGCTGCTCTGTTGCTGGCACCCGTGCAGCGACTGCCTCGCTATCTGCTGCTACTCGAGCAGCTGCTGACAGCTGTCCAGGCCACCAGCTGTGCCCAGCAGCTGCAGCAGGAGAGGGCGGCGCTGCTCCACGTGAAACAACTGCTGGCGCACTTCCTGCGACGTCTCGACGATGCGGCCGATCAGAACGTGCAGTTGAGGTGAGCTCGCCTCGTAGCCGAGTGGCTAAGACGCACGCTTTGTGCACGAAAGGTCCAGGGTTCGATTCCCTGACGAGGTGAAACGGATGGGTTCGTTTCTTAAAGTGATAGCCCAATTGCCGCAAGGCGGGTTTCGTGTGCGCGCAGTCGTGCAGTTTTCTGTGCTGGCCGTGACTGCGATAACCTGTGTGTGGCGGCCGGACCTGCGGTGTGCCAGCCGGGGCCGTGAGGCTTTGCCCATGCAAAATTACACGCGAACACAGCCTTCTCTACTGCTGTGTTCAAATGAGTAATTATATATATATAGGTGATCTCCTGCGGTTTGAGCTGATGTGATGCACTCTGATGTGAAATTATGTGATCTGATGTGAAAATAGGGCAAGTGAAATACACTCGGCTGCTGTGTATGATGCAGTGTGCTGTTAAATTAGACAATTTCCACTATTGAATGGGGAATTTCCCTCGATGGAAGATCGTATCTCCTTATTCCACTGCCTCGTTCCCTGTATGTGTGTATGTGTGTGTGTGTGTGTGTGTGTGTGTATGTGTGTTTCTCCAGACCTAAGAAGCAGTCGATATGTCAGTCAGTTGGCGGTGGACAGTCGACGAGCAGGGGCGGCGGCCGCTGTTTGACGGACGGCGAGGAAGTTTGCCGGTACGGCGAGTTGACGGAACGCTGTGCGTCGTCCGTCGGCGGTTGCCACGAGGCGTGTCGCTGCCGGCGTCACCGTCACCGTCGCCGCTCCGCACTGCGACAGACACCCGGATTCCGACGGCACGAGTCGCTTGACGCGGCGTGTGCATGCGACAAGGACGGCGGCGGTGAAGAGCAGTGCGGCATGCCGTACTCGGCCGTACTGCCGCATGCGGCGACCACCAGCGGTTGCAGCTACGGTCGCCGGCGACACGGTGTCCACATGCCGGCGGTGCGGCGACGTGGTCACTATGCTCACGACACGACAGCACGCAGTCGCTCTCAACTGTGGTCGGCTCGGTCGGCGATCTGTCTGACATCCGACATTCCGTCGACTTCCGGACAACGGCCGACCGACTTCCGCTCTCCGTCGTCCGTCGGCGCGGCGTCCAACAGCGGCGTCGGATCGTGCGTCAGTGAGGTGGGTGCCCTGAGCCATTCATTGACATTGGCTAATATACTTCTTCTGTTATACATTTAACATTTGTGTTTGTGTTTTGTTGACTGATACTTCTTCGTGAAATATTTCTTGCAGAATGACCACTGGCGCTCCCTGCCCCGAGGGCATTCAATGACCGCCCTCTATAGCACGTGTACCTCGGAGGTCAAGAAGGATGCGACCACGCATAATTACGAGCGACGAAATGTGATGGACATGTTGAAAAGTGTATTTACCTTGCGCAAGAGGCAAGTGACTGTGTAAATATTGCTATCATTATCATTGCTATTTGATATTAATATTACAATAAATATAAATATTATTATTTATTAGTACAACTATCATCAAAATCAACTATTAAATAATTTTGGATTTTATTAACTATATATTGTCACTTTTATTTGACTTGATATCACTTTTATTTTAATTTTATTCTGAATTTATAAATCCGATTATATTCAACAACCAATCGATAAATGGATTTTTTATTTAATGTCAGCTGTATTAAATTAACAAGGGAAACAATTTTCAAAATGCTTAGATTATGTATTCAGACAAAATGATTGCTTACTTGGAAATTTGTGAAATTCGTCAAATTATTTGTGATTGATTGTGATTTTCGCAGACGAAGCCGTTGTGGAATGCTGCATATAAACAGCAACAATAATAGCTGGAAGACGAGTGAGAAAGACATGGTCGAATCTCATGGCAATATTTATACTGCCATTAATTACGACGACAACGCCATCTACGCGGCGAAAACTGGCACTGATGCGGACAAGCATTCTGTGTCACACGCCGCAGTAACCAATGTTTAGTCATGATTTGGCAACCCTGGTTGTTTCAGCGACTTATAATGCTGCCAGTCAGTGTATGTATGGCTGATCGTATGCTGTTATTTGGCGAAAAATATAATTTAGTTATATTTTTTAATGTGTTGATAGACCAAACGAATTAATTCAGGCAATTTTTGTTGTTGTGAATTATAAAAATATGCGAGTTGTTCTGCAGAAAATAGTATCAGCGACGCCAGGCATAAAGTAGGTATTTAAGCAGTATTTTTATTTTTGCCGCCATTATCGACCGCTGAAATCGATATGTGAGATTTTTTTCTAGAAAACTTGATCTATCAAGTTATGAACGGAATTGTGTCTGTTTGTACGAGTTATGATCATTGTGATCATTTGTACAATTGAGAAATTATTCTGACCATTTTGCTTTATACAAGAGTCACCATTTATGATTGAAAACATACTTGACGTATCGTGTATATGCTTTTTTCTGTGTGTAAAATGTTTTTTTTTTATAAATCACCTCTAAATTGCAATTGATTTTGTCTTAAAATGTATTGCTCAAAAATCGGTTGGAATGTATTTGAATGTGAACAATCAAGATGTATTGTGTGTGTGTGTGTGTGTGTATGTGTGTGTCAGCGTAATCAGTACAATGATACACGGACATTATAATACACGGAATGAGAGGATTTTGTTGTGCATAGTTCGGTGTGATATTATGATTCTTGATTTGCTGGCAAATTGTAGAGAACTCGTATTGTATATATTCAAAACTTTATTAAAAAGTTATTGGTGCTGCATTTTTCCCATGGGAGGTTGAATTAATATTCACTATCAATTTATTTGCTTTTTTCTATACTATTAAACACATTTTTACTTTTCAAGCTATTAATGTATTTCAAGCTATTAATGTGTTTCAAACCATTAATGTATTTCAAGCTATTAATGTATTTCAAACCATTAATGTATTTCAGACTATCAATGTATTTCAAGCTATTAATGTATTTCAAACTATTAATGTATTTCAAGCTATTAATGTATTTCAAGCTATTAATGTATTTCAAAACTATTAATGTATTCAAACTATTAATGTATTTCAAACTATTAATGTATTTCAAAACTATTAATGTATTCAAACTATTAATGTATTTCAAGCTATTAATGTATTTCACACCATTAATGTATTTCAGACTATCAATGTTTTCAAGCTATTAATGTATTTCAGAGCCGGGATGAACATTTAGAAAGAATAATTCACATGCTATATATTTCTTGCTGTGGCTCAATAACGCAGCTCCTGGAAGATAAGTTTCATTTCAACTACGAAATATATCCACTGTGTGTAATTATGGCTACATACACGCACACTGACACATACACACACACACATACATTATTTGCGTCATTAAGCGGCGTAATTGGTCTTTATGCGTCATTATACGGCGCACTAACACCTGGTCAGAGGCGTTGCAGTAAGTGTATCATGGGTGTTAGCCATATCTGAGAAACTTTTCCAAACCCCCCCCCCCTCCCCAGTGGGTGGGGTAAAATATGACCAAATTCAGCCAATTACAGCACACTTAACCCTCTCCTTAATCCGCCACTGTCCTCCCTTCTACCACCGGGCCTTCAGCTTGATGTTTTCACTGTAACGACACCACAGCTTCTGTGTGCTTATGATATTCGAAGTTTCTTCGCGAAGTTTTTTTTGTCACAACGTCACGCACTACGTACAAAAGTGCACCTCTGTGGAAAATGACGCGCTTCAAGTGGTGCGTTTTATTCTTGTAAACAAATGTGAATTTTAAACAAATGCGATTTCTAAACAAATAAGCGAATATTGCGCTGCAGGACATTGCAATGCATTGTCATTCACCGTGCTATTGTTTATAAGAGAACAAGTCGTCCCATACTAATTACGGCGTCAATCTGAAACTCGTTCATATTTTTCTATCAAATTCCTACCAGACGCGTACTTCTATTCCGACAATCATACAGTAAACACGCACACACACACACACACACACACACACACACACGAATACACAAACACACACACGCATAACAACATACGAGATATATTTTATATAATTTTGAGTAGTTTTCTTGTGAGTAATATAAATATGAAGCAATCGGTGATATCCCACAGTTGTACACTAGCGTATTTGCCATGGGCATGGATCCTGAGGGGTTTGGGGGTATATATACCCCCGACAAATTGGCTGGGGGTATGAATATGCAATTATATCCCCCGATAATTCTGCTGAGTTCAATTCATTGGGTATATTATCATCAAAATCAGCATAGCAAAAAGTAAACATACATAACAAGCATGTGTATGCAAGTATATGAAATATTATTTTCTTTGAGGTATGCCAGTTGTAATTGACTGGGTATAAAATAGTTGAGGGTCTCATGCAATTGACCAACTGAGTCCACTTTGAACACTAATGCATGATGGCTGTCATCCCCCCGAGCCTCGTCACAAATCTACGCCTCTGGTATTTGCCACGAACACCACAAGACAGCGCCTGAAATAACATCACACCATAAACACCGCGTACAAATGCTGATGTTCTTCGTGTTGACTTCGTTCTTGCGGAGGTGCGTCTGTTATTGGGGGTGTGTCTGCCTGCCGCTCATATGATTGGTCTACACCTCACCACACACACACACACACACACACACAGACAGACACACTGTCTGTGTGAGTGTGTGGACTGCTGGTGTAAACATGAGGCCACATTGAATACATAACCGCACGCGATCGTACGATCAATTCAGTAGAGTGAGCAGTGTGAGAGTGCGACCGTGTGAGTGTGGTGAATTATCCGTGTGCGTAATTGAGCCGGCTGTCACCTCGCAACACCTGCAATCAGAAGCTCGTCTGCGCGTCATTTTCTCATAGAAGAGAGCAAGATTACTATCTCTCTCTCACTGACCGACTGACTGACTGGTCTCCGTGACGTCTGTGATTGTAGTAGCCAGAGTGACAGACTGGTGATTGTCCCCGATCTCGGCTCTCTGTCTGTCTGTCTGTGTGTCTGTTGTTGTGCGCGAGATGCAAGCGTTCAATGATGGCAGTGACGAGCGACGAAGTTCTCGCTGTGCAATCGTTCAACGAGTCGACATGCCAGCCAGACAGTCGACTTCAACCGGTCCGACGTCCACCTCACCATCATCTACCTGCTCCAACTCCTGTTCCTTGCACAGGAGCAACGGTGGCGCTTCCAGTGGTGGCGTGGTGGAGGCGACACCAGTGGTGACGCCGGAGGAACGACGTGTTTTGGTCATCTACACTGGAGGCACGATCGGCATGATGCGTAACGAACACAACGGTGAGATCCGTCTTCATTTCATCAATGTGCTTTCACTCTTAGCTGAAAAGTACGCCGTACATAATTGGAAAAATATGAAAACATAAATCATGTTTATAAAACATATAAAACAGAAAAACATGTAGACACATAGAAAGTCATATTAGTCACAAACAGAAAAAGTCACCGATTTTGATATAAAGGATGTTCTCAAAATAATTAGAGCATTCTGCGTGGAAAAGAGCCAAGAGACTTATGCGGCATTATTTTACACAAGTTGCAAGTTCATTGCACACAAACACACACACACACATTGAAAGTTTATGTAGCGTGATTTCTGAATGCGTTGCATGTCCACACCATCGCGTCTCTCGCTGCATCCATGCGTGTTTGTTTGTTTGTTTGCTCAGTTTATTGCCACATTTTTCACATCACAATCATTTCATACGAATATACAAGTTATAAAATGGCAGAAATGTACATCATCGAGCAAGCTCATAGACGGACATGATTGATGTAGAATATGGTACAATCAGACAATGGTTATGACAACGACTACGCGGCTACATCAGATAATACAACATATTTATACAACACGCAACAAATATGAATATATCACTCCATTGTGTACAGATGTACAAATTTACATATACATGCACACTCACACACAACCCCAGTCATACACACACACACACACACACACACACACACACACATCCTCATACACGCACAAGCATACTCAACCATCCATGTACGTAAGTGTATATATATTCAATTAAAATCCATTAATATGTGTGTGTGTGTGTGTGTGTGTGTGTGTGTGTGTGTGTGTGTGTGTGTGTGTGTGTGTGGATGTGTGTGTGTTTGTGCGATCAACTGAGATTGAATCAGTGTTGTTCACATGGCGATGAGTTTCTTGTAGGCAGCCGAGAATGCTTGTCACTCTCATGTCTGTCTGCTTCTTTTTTCATGTGTGCATGCGAAGTTCTGGAGCCGTGCCCTGGGGTCATCGAGAACCGAATGCGTTCCTTTCCCAACATGCACGATGCAGCGTACGCCAAGACTCGGTTCCGGTTTCCGGACACCTCGGCTCTGGTTCTCCCGTACGTACCGCTCTTTCTCTCTCTCTCTCTTTCTCTCCATCATTTATCAACCAATCTTTTCCGTCCGGCGTTCAACAAACAACACGCGCTTCTCGTTTTCTGCGCTGAACCACACAGACACGCACAAACACACACACACACACGCACATACACACACACATACAACTATATATATATATATGCGGAATGTTTACATTATGACTTCGCTTTTTGCGAGGGAATTTGTCAGGTTATCGATCATACAGCGACTTATTCAGCAATCTTGCTGCGAATAACCGTTATAGATTCGACTTTGATGCGGCAAAATAACTCCAGCTTTTGGTAAATAGATAAATACATCATATTTGCTGACTTTGCCTAAACTATTTTTAGTCAAAGTTTGAAGTCCTTCAGGTTTATTTTAAGCGAATTATATACTATTAAATATAAACCGCATATTATTACGACTGCGAAGTGTAAAATGGAAATTTCCCAATTGTGTTTTTGGGCTTCAGAATCTTTCTTCCAAGTCCTTTTTTATTTTTCTCATTGATCTGTTGTGAGTACAGTAAGTTTCCAACATAGAAATATGCATCGGAAGCATGTTTGCAGTCTGTCTCTCTCTCTGTGTGTGTGTGTGTGTGTGTGTGTGTGTGTGTGTGTGTGTGTGTGTGTGTGTGTGTGTGTGTATTTGTATTTATATTTATGTATTTAACCATGTATTGCCACAAACAAATAAACAATGTTCAAACAATAAATATCACAATTCGCAAAAGACCCGTCGAGCTAATGCTCATAGACAGGCTTACATTTCACTTGTACAGGTGGAAATAATGCTATCAAGCCAGGTTATATATACACAAGTACATACATACACACACATGCGCGCGCGATTACATATAAACACTATTCATATACAATGATACGCAACTAACATATAACCATACCTACCACAGTCTACCATACATATTCGTACACATATTCTCATACACATATACACATGAAACAATGTGTGTGTGTGTGTGTGTGTGTGTGTGTGTGTGTGTGTGTGTGTGTGTGTGCTTGTGTGTGTGTGTGTGTGTGTGTGTGTGTGTGTGTGTGTGCAGGCTGACGGAGTTGGTGAGTACCCGTGTCATATACTCGGTGTATGAGTACGTACCGCTGTTGGACTCCAGTAATATGACCATGGACGACTGGGTGCGCATCGCCAGAGATATCAGGGTGACAAGCATACACACATACACACACACACACACATACATACACACACTCTCTCTCTCTCTCTGCATCTTGTGGGCGCTTCCGGTATATGGGGCCTCTGCAGGGTGGTAATAATGCTTGCACTCTTCCCATGTATCTGCTCTATCTGTATATATCTTGCACACAAAAAAAAAAAAAAAAAAAAAACTGCAGGAGTTGGCTCGACTTGGTGCCGATCTGCGTATCCACATAATCGCGGTGCAGGAACACCGGCGGTTCTTACCAGCAACACAACCCAATTCGGGCAATGTTTTCACTTCCGTGCACGTATCAGCCGGATGGACTTTTTGGTTCGCGTCCGCTTCACAGGCAGGCGTCGGCGGTGTTGGTTTCCTACAATCACCGACAGCATCACAGGCGTTGTTAAAGTTCGAAGCTCTACACGAGAGAATCGCCGCGGCTACCTTTCAACTCGCCAAAAACCGCCTTCATGTCGCCTCTGTTTACATGCCAACTGCGTGTGCCAATGACCTTACAACCACAATGGAATGTCTGGACGTTCTGTCATCGTACTTAGAAACCCGACCACGACGCGACGTCTCATGTCTGGCCGGAGATTTTAACGCAGACTTGTCAAATTGTGTGCGTACGCTCCATGGCTACCCACAATACAACTCAGAACACACAAAAGCTGTCGACACTTTTGCTGTTAGCAGTGAACTTACTCCGGTCAACGGCTATATGCGGCTTAAGCGAAGTCACTTGCCAACATTTTTCGGCCCACGTCAACGCAAGGCACGCTTAGACTACATTTTCATCGGTGATAGATACCGCCGCATAATGGGCCGTGTGCGTGTAATCCGACCCAAATGTGTGATCTCCGACCATGCTTTGATTGTTTGCACATTGAAGACACAGCTGTGGCGCCGGCACCAGCGGCCCAGTCCGATCGCAAGACCTGACTGGAGCGGTCTGTGGAAGTGCGGCACGCGGGGAAGGTTTGTTGCGACTGTGAACAATCGCATTGTCAGGAATGGTGGCGACTTCGGTGATTTGACTGCAGCATTCCGTTTCGCGGCCGACTGTACGATTCCAAAGCAGCGTAGAGGTCGACGATCGTCACTCTGGAACAACCCAGAAATCGCTGCCCTCCGGCGAGCAGCTCTGACGCATAATAGCGATGAGCAGTTACTGAAAGTCAACCGACTGTTGCAAGCACACACACTGCATCAAGAAAACACAGTGCGCCGCATGGCGGAGCAAATCATGCTTCATCTCGAGGCAGGCAGAAGTGCCTCCATGTGGCAGATGATCAACGATCTTAGCGGCAGAAAACGAGCGGCTCCGAGCATCACGTCAGCCGAGAGCATCGACGAACGCATAAATTCGACAATGCGTCACTTTTCGGAGCTTTTGAACCGACAGACTCAATCCGAAGAGTTACAGCAGCCTGCTTCACTACCAGATATGCCTGTCATGTCACATCACGAAGTATCGCTCTGCGAGCTGACTTCGGCTGTCAATTCTGCGGCGTGCGGTAAATCAGCAGGGTTCGACGGCATCCCAGTGGACGTTTGGAAGGTCGACGAGCTGACGCATCTGCTGCTGCCCTTTGTGAACAGCGTTGTAAACTACGCATGCCCACCAGAAGAATGGCTCAGGTCAGTAATAATAACCATTCCGAAGAAATCTGGCAACATGGAGCTGCATAACCTCCGAGGAATCTCGCTGATGCCATCTGCCACCAAACTCTATAATCGAGTGATGTTAAATCGTTTACGCGAGCATATCGACAGCAATATTCTACCCGCACAGTCTGGTTTTCGTCCCAACAGAGGCACAACAGAACAAATTATCTGTCTCAAAATGTGCATGGAGGACGCCACTGTGAGGAAAAAGTCGTTATGTGCGATTGCATTAGATTTCCAAAAAGCATTCGATAGCATCAACCGTTTTGCAATGAAACAAGTGCTCCAGTTTTACTGCCGCAACAGTGCCCTGGTCGACAGCATAATGTGTTTGTATAATGGATCAACCGCCACTGTGCGCACAGCGCTCGGCGAGACAGCACCGTTTAACACCACTTCTGGGGTGTTACAGGGCGATACATTGGCGCCCTATCTTTTCGTGTTATGCATTGACTACGTGCTCAGGAGCAGCCTGACCGAGGAAGACGGTTTCACAGTGCGTCGGCGCCTCTCATCACGACACCCAATGGTCAAGATCACGACGCTGGCATACGCTGACGATGTTGTAATTCTTGCCGACACTCCCGCCGCTGCTCAGCGCCAGATGCACCGCTTCGAGCGCGCAGCTGTTTCTGTCGGCCTGACTCTGAACGAGAAAAAATGCACGGTCTCGCTGATTGGATGCAGTGTATCAGGTAGCCCTGTTGTACACACAAGCTCGGGTGCGCCACTGCCGACAGTCTGCGAGTGTCGCTACCTGGGCAGTGATGTTCCCAACAGCAAGAGTGCATTCCACCACAGACGTCAGCTGGCGTGGGTTGCAGCTCGAAAGTTAAGTGCAGCGTGGAGATCTGACATTTCAACGGCCTGCAAAGTGAAGCTTTTTCGCGCGTGTGTACAGACCGTACTGTTGTACGGCGGTGAAAGCTGGTCGCTGACGAAAACTCTGGAGGCAGAAGTCAACGCCGGACAGCGGGCACTGTTGAGGTATTGTATTAATGTGCGCTACCCACAAACTATCTCCAGTGCAGCCCTGTACGCCACCAGCAAGTTGTCGGCCGCCAGTGTTTTGTTGCGTCGGAGGCGACTCCAGTTGCTTGGGCATGTACTTCGCCGACCCGAGTCGCCGATGGCAATCGTTTTTGTCAACGCACCAACAGAACCCCTGCGCAGAGGCAGAGCCAGTCGCCAAACCGTGCGTCAAGTGCTGGACGACGACCTCACAGAGATAGGCATCACGACAGCAGAGGCGGCGACTCAGGCCAAAGACAGTGTCCGGTGGGCCAACCTCCTGAAAACGCTGTAACACGGCTGATCTGATTGTTGCTACGGGCGAGATGTGTGCCTTTTTTGCATATGTCACTCTTCGCATCATCATCATCATCATCTTGCACTCTTCCCATGTCCCACTGTATCTGCTTGTAATTAATAATAATGATAATAATACTAAATAAGAACAACACACACACACACTATATATATTTAAAATTAGTACTTATTCTCAAATGAATGCCCCTTGATGCTCTCCCATTATCCAAGGTGTGTGTGTGTGTGTGTGTGTGTGTGTGTGTGTGTGTGTGTATACAGAGGTCATACCAGTGGTTCGACGGATTTGTCGTGTTGCACGGAACAGACACGATGGCTTACACGGCATCAGCTCTCTCGTTCATGCTGGAGAATATTGGCAAGTCTGTTGTGATCACCGGCTCCCAGGTGCATGCACGACACACAAACATACATACACATCACATTTGATATTGGTGTAGCCAGGCAGTAGATTTTCGCGTTTGCAAACGAATTTAATTACAATTTGTCTTCTTGTAATCCTTTATCCTAGTCGATTCTAAATCTCTTGCCAGTTTCTGGTCGCTTGGACCCAAGCACTTTCCCATATAGAGGAGCTTTTGAATTTAATCCCGTTTGCAAGCACGAAAAACATATTAAAAAGTATAAAAATGTATGCGAATATGTAAAAATATGTATAAAATACATACACACATACATTTATTACGTGGTATATTGTGTTTATTGTATTATTGTGTATGTGTATTTTGTATATTGTGTATTGCGTATGTTTGAGTATATAGGTTTTTGCGTATTTATGAATATATATATATATATATATATATGTGTGTGTGTGTGTGTGTGTGTGTGTGTGTGTGTGTGTGTGTGTGTGTGTGTATATGTATCTGTGTCTGGCTTGACATACTGTGCCCGGGAAATATTGTGGCAATAAACTACTGCACACACACACACACGCACACACACACACACAAACAGACAGACAGACATACTTATTTCACCGAATGGAGCCAAACTTCGTGCGCAATCCACATTCTCTCATATTTTGTGGAATTTACGGAAAGTTTCATCATTCCGTGTACGTTGCTCGGGTCTTGTCAATCAACATTGCAATCCCGGCTTGTAAGTTGCAAGCCGCAAGTTGCACCCAACTTGTCACCACATGGAGGAACAATGCTAGCAAATGCAGCGATGTCATTGTGTGTGTGATGCAATGTTTTCATGAATAGTAGATAAGAGACTGATTCACTCACTATTGGGCTGCTATCTGGCTGGGCTGCGAGTGCCTGTGTTTCTTGTGCGCGTGCTCTTGCAGTACACGTGCACTTTTATAGCAGTGGTGTAGTCAGTAGGTGAAACAGGGAGGGCTAATTATCCGCAATTGCCAATTAAATCTTGCTTTTACTTCTCCCATAATCAATATATTCAAATCTATTTATATATTTTTTCATTTATATTGTATAATAATCAATCTGTGTACTCATTGAATTAAAAAAATTACAATAATATTCGAGAAATTACATTTTTATTTATTGTTTTTACCACTTGGCAAAAATCAAGTTGTTTTTATTAATGACTAATAGCGACTTTTATTAGTGATGTATTCAAGTGTTTGATTAGTGATTTTAGGCAGAGCCGTAGCAGCCGCCCCCCGTACCCTCCGGCCGGGGGGGCCCGAATGTTGAGGGGCCCCGTTGCTTCACGTATGATATTAAAATTTATCATATATATTATGTTTAGTCTTTACCTTTTTGCTCAGATGTTTTCGCCTGAGCTTGTATTTGTGATTATGTATAATAAATAAATTCATTGTTTGGTGCTTTATTCATAATAGCGGCCCCAAGGGATGCTTCGGGGCCCCATAATTCCTCGCAACGGCTCTGATTTTAGGCAACAGCGGCAATATGTGTTGTGAAAATGCGTCTCTTTTGCCGCGCAGATTCCGATTTTTGAGACGCGCAGCGACGGCCGTGACAATTTGATTGTGGCTCTGATTTTCGCCGGATTGCACACGATTCCCGAGGTGGCCGTCTATTTCAACCACGCGCTGTACCGCGGCAACCGCACCACCAAGCTGAGCACGAGCAAACTGAGCGCCTTCGGCTCTCCCAATCTTCCCCCGCTCGCCACCGTGGGAATTCATATCAAGGGTGCAAAAGCAGAATATTAAAATAATAATATCAGATTGGATAATATGGACAATAATTGACACGACATTAGAAATACAATTAAAGCCTGTTTACTTGAAAAATAACTATGTAATGTAGCACATTATTGTGGTTTTGATATATTATCTTGTCATATTGTTGTAGTTGAAGGTTTTCGTTATGTGCATGTGTGTGTGTGTGTGTGTGTGTGTGTGTGCGTGTGTGTGTGCTTGTATCTGCTGGCGTAGTGTTCCGCATCGTGTATGTACGTCTGTGTGCGGGTGTATGTTTGCACAATGCACTAGTTGCAAGGTGCTGACGAGGTATCAGGTGGCAGCGATGCGTTGGTTTATCAAGTGTCGTGTGGATGGGAGACAGTGCGGTGTTGAATCTCGGCGTGAAGAGAGAAGTGTGTGCGAGTGCGGTGGAGATATCGTTGTGATACGCATATTGTATTTTAACTGTGTAGTGTTTGTGTTGCTGACTCAGTGGAGTCCGTGTTTACATTGTGCATTTGTGTTCACCATAATTGATATTATGGACAATAATTGACACGACATTAGAAATACAATTAAAGCCTGTTTACTTGAGAAATAACTATGTAATGTAACACATTACACATTACATTGTCACAATAATAAGAAATATAATAGTTATTGAAAACATTAACAGTAATATCTGTAATATTATCATTTGTCGTTGTATTAATATTTATTTTAATTTTTGTCACTCATTGGTTTATTTTAATTCTTGCTGATTTTTGTTTGATTTCCAATTTGATAAATTTATTTATTTCAACGAACATTTGTTTGTGTTGTGAATAATTTCTGCTTATATATATGCATATCGGAAATGACTATTTTGTCATATTTTGTGTTTATGCAGTCAATAAGAAGTTGATAAATCGTGCCACCAGCATTTCCAAATTTGAGGTGCACACTTCTCTGTGTCGTCACGTGGGACTACTGCGCCTGTTTCCGTCTATCACTACAGAAACTGTGAGTGGAACCGCACAGGGCTGCCAGTCGCCTGATTTGGTGAAATTGTTAATTAAGAGTACAGATTGTTGGGACGTGTATGGTGATAAGCTATAACATATATATAATTTATATATATATTACATATATATAATTTATATGTTATAGCTTATCACCTTAAACGTCCCAACAATCTGTACTCTTAATTAACAATTTCACCAAATCAAATAAGAACCGTTAGTCAACGGGAAATTGTATTATGGACTAACCAATTATTTTTTTGAGAATCTACATGTATGTCAGAGTAAATCATTTATTAACTCGTTGATTTCTTCTTGGCAAAAAAGTGAGACAATGAATGAAATTACGTTGCTTTCAATAATTAAATGACTAAGTAAAAATAGATACTCACCCAGCAAGATAGTGACAATTTTCTGATAAATGTAGCTATTTACAGATATATCGTCCAGGATTGAACACTGTAAGCTGAAGTCTGTAAGCGTGTAGCATGATTACTCAAACATCTGAGCCATTTAATGGGAATAAGTGGCATTTGAATATCCCATTCCATCGTTTGAAGTGCATATACAGGTGAACACTCCGGTAGACCACATAAACACACACACACACACAAACACACACACACACACTCATACACAAAGACAATTCCTAATTGTACATTTCTTACAGTAATTTGAGAAAATAATACTGGCCGTTGTAATAAAATACACGGATTGTGTATGCGCTACGTAAAATATCTGTATTGGAAGATATTGTTTCAGCACGCTTGAAAGTTAGTTGCGTACTGTAATGCTCGTCTTTCGCCAAGGTTACAAGGTTGTTTGATTGGGAAAATATCGTGTTCATTTTACAGCGAAATTTATTACTAATTCTCGAGAAACGCATACTTCTGGCACTTCTTTTTGCCAAGCAGTTAGCGTAACGACACTTTCATCAAGAACACCACGCAAAACAATAGAACGAATGAGCTTCTCCTCCAGAGGTAATACTGAACCCTTAGCTGGGGACACTTGTGTACTACTTTATGACAAATTATATTACCATGAGTGAGGCAAAAGGTTCTTGCGGCCGGGGATTTTGGAAGGCGACTGCTACGGTTCTGACAGAGGCTTTCTTTTGCCGCTGCTTTGTGTCAGGTGCGAGCATTCATGCAGCCACCGATGAGTGGTGTGGTGCTGCAGTCTTACGGCTCCGGCAACGTGCCCTCAAATCGTGACGACCTCATAGGAGAGCTGGCCGCTGCCGCCCAACGAGGGGTGCTCATAGTGAACTGCACACAGTGCCTCGAGGTAAGTGCGGTGTTCTGCGTTCTGTTCCTTCTAGGACATATGTCCCAAGATGACATTACGTAGGACGGTACGCAGAGCCGTAGCAACCGCCCCCCGTACCCCCCGGCCGGGGGGAGCCCCGAGTCTTGAGGGGCCCCGTTACTTCACGTATGACATTAAAATTTATCATATTATGTATAGCCTTTACCTTTTTGCTCAGATGTTTCCACCTGACCTTGTATTATGTCATTATGTATAATAAATAAATTCATTATTTGATGGCTTATTTATAACGGGGGCCCCAAGTGCTGCCTCCGGCGGGCCAATTGTTGCCTTCAGGGGGAGGGGGCCCAAGTGTTGCCTTCGGGAGGGGCCCCAAGTGTTACCTTCGGGGGGGGGGGGGGCGTCATGAGTCCTCGCAACGGCTCTGACGGTACGTTTGATTTAGCTTCAGTCCCGGTGCTCTTTCTCTTTCCGAACTTATCTAGTCCACCTAACCTAGCCTAATCCAATCTAACCTAACATGGAAATAGAACGAGACTGAAGCGGTACCAAACGTGGCCGGAGGCGAGGCGCCAGTGCTGCCGCTAGCTGCTTCTCTTGCTGACGTGGATGATGTTTGCTGTGATCGTCGTCCAGGGTTCTGTGGCGCCGTTCTACGAGACGAGCAGGAATTTGGCCGAGGTGGGCGTGCTATCAGGGGCCGACATGACTCCCGAGGCAGCCCTCACCAAGCTGGCCTACGTGCTCTCAAAGGATGAATGGAGTGTTGAAGTCAAGCGCCAGGTAACCAATCAAGTTATCATTTGTTTCCGACACCACGCTTCTGAACGGAATCGGAGCTATACCTGTTCCCAGGGCACATGCGTTTTATGGAGAAACGTGTGTTGATGCTCAGACGATTTAAAAATACAGACAATATATGTTTCCATGAATAAATCCACTTGGTTCTAGTCACTAGCGTCCTACCAGATTCCCGGCACTGTTTTTCTTACATATTCAAACACACTGCCAAACACACTCGAGCGGAAATTACAAATCACAATTATCTAATACATTCTTCATCGGGTGCAGCCAGAGCCGTAGCAACCGCCCCCCGTATGTTGAGGGGCCCTGTTGCTTCACGTATGATATTAAAATATATCATATTTGTTATGTATAGCCTTTACCTTTTTGTTCAATTTTTTCACCTGAGCTTGTATTATGTGATTATGTATAGTAAAGACATTCATTATTTGGTGATATATTTAGATTGGGGGCCTCAAATGTTGTCTTCGGGGGGGGGGGGCTAATATTTCCTCGCAACGGCTCTGGGTGCAGCCCAAGAATGGCGAGTTAGTGGGTCAGTCAGATCAATATATAACTAGATCGCTGATGCTGTTTTGGCGTTTGAGTTGCCACGGAACAACACAAGTTAACACCATGAGTGCTTTGGACCGACTGTATTTACAAGCACAGACATAACAGGACAGGACGATCGGACACACGTACAAACAAGCTCACGCACACATATGGTCCTACAACACATACACAATGACACGGACAAATATGACACACAGACATACAAACAGGTGTAGACACAGCTGTTAGGGTAGCGAGGTGGCACGAGACGAACTTTCTGTCGCACCTCACTGTTATATTCCCTCTGGTCTCCAGATGATGATGAAGGACATTCGTGGTGAGCTGACGTCAGATCGCGACTCGGACATTGACGATGACGAAGACAACGACCTCGTCTCACTGGTGGCTCGCCAAATGAACCTCAACGCGCGCGAGGATCGAGAACGTCTGCGTCGCGTGCTGGACCCGGCGCTCATGTGCAACGCAGCACAAAACGACTCGATCGACACCCTCGAGAAACTCGTCAATCAGGTGCTCTTGTGTGTGTTATTTTGTAAGTAAAGTTAAGTAAATTGCTCTATTTCTCTAAAATAAGTTGGCTTTTCAGTACAATTTCAAACAATATATGTATATGTATACACACTCACACACTCGCACTGTCAGTGTCACACTCTCACAAATATTTGCACATATATGCATACTTACACGGTATGTATATATGACATAAAATGACACTTGCACAAAAGCATATATGCAGACGCTCACACATACACATATACGCTCACACACATACATAAGTATAGGCACATATCAGGAGGAAAATACACCAAATTTTCATACCAAATTTTCAACATGAATAGTTAGAGTTAGGATTGTGTTGTACTTGATTACATGTGTAATTACGCACGTGAGGTATATCAGGAAAACCGATCATTACACTTGGGTGAATGCGGTGTGTGTGTCTGTATTCTATCTGTATATCTGTACTGTGTCTGTCTGTGTATTGTATCTGTATTCTATCTGTTTATCTGTACTGTGTCTGTCTGTGATTGTATGTGATTATATTTGATTGTATGTGATTGTATTTGATTGTATGTGATTGTATTTGATTGTATTTGATTGTATGTGATTATATTTGATTGTATCTGATTGTATTTGATGGCATGTGATTGTATCTGATTGTATGTGATTGTATGTTATTGTATGTGATTGGATTGTGAATGATTGTATGTGGTAGTGTGCAATGTTTTCACTAGCGCAATGAAGACATTATGTATGAATTGCGCTTTATAAATGTCATATTAAATGAAAATTAAATGCATGTGTGTGTGAGGGGATGTAGGGTTCCGATGTGAACGCGTGTGACTACGCCGGTCGCACGGCACTGCACACAGCTGCCGCGCATGGTTGCGTGACAGCGCTACGATGGCTGTTGCAGCATGGTGCCAGTGTGCACGTGCGTGACTGTCACGCTGTCACGCCCCTGCAACTGGCTGTGCATTTTGAACACTCGGCGTGTGTCAGCGTGCTGGTGGAGTGTGGCGCCCATATAGTACTGCCCCCCGCCGCGCTAGGTGACACACTGACACATTGACACATTGACACATTGACACATTGACACATTGACACACTGACACAATGACACAATGACACATTGACACATCGACATATTGGCACATTGACACACTGACACAATGACACATCGACATATTGTCACATTGGCACAGTGACACATTGGCACACTGACACACTGACACATTGGCACAGTGACACATTGACACACTGACACACTGACACATTGACACACTGACACATCAACATATTGGCACGTTGACACAATGACACATGATGACACATTGACACACTGACACATTGACACACTGACACATTGACACATCGACATATTGGCACATTGACACACTGACACAATGACACATCGACATATTGTCACATTGGCACACTGACACAATGACACATTGACATATTGGCACATTGACACACTGACACATTGACACAATGACATGATGACACAAAGACACACTGACACATTGACACACTGACACAATGACATGATGACACAAATACACATTGACACACTGACACGATGACACAATGACATGATGACACATTGACACATTGACTCAGTGACACATCGACATATTGTCACATTGACACACTGACACATTGACACACTGACACATCGACATATTGGCACATTGACACAATGGCACATCAACATATTGGCACATTGACACACTGACATGATGACACGTTGACACAACGACACATTGACATATTAGCATATTGACACACTGACACATCAACATATTGGCGCATTGACACAGTGACATGATGCCACAATGACACAGTGACATGATGACACAATGACATATTGACACAATGTCACATCGACATATTGTCACATTGACACATTGACACAGTGACATGATGCCACAATGACACAGTGACATGATGACACAATGACAAATTGACACAATGCCACATTGACATCTTGGCACAATGACACATTGACACAATGCCACATTGACATCTTGGCACAATGACACATTGACACAATGACACAATGACACATTAACACAATGACACAATGACATTATGACACATTGACACAATGACATGATGACACAATGGTACATTGACACAACAACACCTTGACACATTGACATATTAGCACAATGTCACATGTACGCAACGACACAGTGACATGATGCCACAATGGTACATTGACACACTGACACATTGGCACAGTGACTATTAACGCACTAGCACATGGACATACTGACACACATACATGCAAACTTCATGATATGACAAAACACAAGCAGTGAGTATATTTTAAGGCTAGCAAAAGCATAAGACAAAGTGTAATATCAAATACCGTAAAACAATGAGCACGAGAGGTGCATGCATATAATATGCACGTGATTTTGATGTTCAGGAGAGCGAATGTGCAGTGCAGCATTGGCCGGCAAGATGGCCACATTGCAAGGATATTTACTGGCAGATGTTGATGTGAATGTCAGCGACGCCACGGGACGCACCGCGCTGCATATGGTCACTCACCCCCTCTCTCTCTCTCAAACACACACACACACACAGTTTTGAATTTCTGTGCCAGAATATTGTCCAATCGCAAAAAATCAGAACATATATCAGAAGTGTACCAACAACTGGGCCTGCCAACTATCAATGACATTGTCACCAAGAATCGAAGACGACTTGTGAACTCCATATTACTTACACAAGAGCCATCCATAATATTTGAAACTGTTCAACGAAGTGAAAAAACAATCAACACACGCAAAGGAGATATAATTTATCCTTCAATCAGAACTGAAGCTGGAAGAAAGCGGCTAAATTATGATGCTGCTAGATTCATGTATGGTGTATTTTCATCCTAGTATGTACTTATGTTTGTGTTTGTGTTGTTTGTACTGAAAAGCCAACTTATTGGAGTACAATAAAGCAATTTACTTTACTTTTACACACACTCAAATGATAGCTCTGGTTGCCAAACGTTTCGGGTTGCCGTTTCTTCAGTGACGTTCAGATATTGAGTAATTAAAATGCAAACAAAATTGTACTCATTTGTATTATATTCTTCATTTGCGCTATATATGTCCTAGAGTTCAAAATATACATACACTTGTTTATACCGTAAAGCCTCTATTTGAACGTCACTACAGGAGAAGGTTTGAAAAATAGA
>OU696586.1:1315667-1355667 GCA_916048095.2 Sacculina carcini
GAGATTTCTCGCCGCCCATCGGCTGAATGCGCCGCTGTACGTCGCTAGTGCAACCACCACCGCCCGTCATCACTGAGGTGATGCGGTGTTGGCGACACGGTCACCCAAACAAAATGCGAAAGCAAAACAAACAAAACGAACGTGCCAAATGATGTGAGAAAAAAGATATGAAAACTGCGCGTCACGTGATTTGTGCCAGAAAAAAGGCAAAAAAAACGAGAGAGAAAACCAAAGAAAATGAACCAGAATTATGAAGCATGCTCAAACAAAGGACCTGCATAAAAAATGACAGAAAATTAAACAAAAAACAGCTGTGATGGCAGTGCTACACGTGTGCTGGCACGTGAAAAAAACAATTTGTGTTGTTGTGAATAGCTGACAATGCAACTAGAGCCACAATGAAAAACACATTTTAGTTTACACAGTTTAGTTTTCACTAGCGAGAAAGGAGCACAAAACACATCCACATGCACAAAAACTACCTCCAAACACATGAGACTACAGGGAGCGCAAGATACATGTGATTGATAATATAGCAGAGACATGGGGCAGTACCAGACAGGGCGGGGTTGAACACATTATTATCACCACCGTTGTCGGCGAAATCAACATCGTACGCCAGATAAATCCGCTCGTTCAGCGAGTCCTCATTGCTGCAACAATAACAGTGGAGAGAAAATTATTAAGCGAGCATAGAAGAGCCACTCGAAATTAGGCTCGAGAAAAAACGTTTTGTGACGAGCCAAATATGAACCAGTATAGTTGGAAATATATTTGTTTGCCATTTCGTACAATAAAACACTAGTAAACTGAATAGTAAACTGTTATGCATTAGACCAAAACACACACACACACACACACATACACAAAAGCGCACGTACCACAACGGGTCGCCAGGCTCGCCGACCGCCGCTTGCAGCGCCGTCTCAGAGGCACGCGCCGCTTCTTGCTGCGATGCCGGACGTGCGTCAAGCGCCGCGCCTGTGTGTCCGTCAGCGCATGCTGCCGCTGCCGCCGCAATCATCATTGACGCACCGCCATCTGACGCACGTCGTCCGCCGCCGCACGTCATCCTGGCCAGCGGAGCGTACGGCTTGAGCAGGTGCTGGTCCTTGATGCTAAACAGTTGGGGCGGCTGGTGTTGAAGCGGCGGCAGGTTAAGAGGCAGATTGGTCTGCGGCAGTCGATGCAACGGACACGCCGGAGCGCCCGCCACTACGGCAACAGGAGTCGCACCGCCAGAGGTCCAGTGAGACGCGTCCGGCGAGAGGTAGGGCAACTGACCGCCGGCACAGGAGACCAACCCAGCGCCACCGCCGTATGCCCGCGCTGTCGCAGCCGCCATCATAGCGGCGTCGGCATTGGTCAGGAAATACGGCAGCGGCGCCTGACAGACACACACACACACACACACACACACACACACACACACACACACACACACACACACACACACACACACACACACACACACAGAGATGTAGTTACTAGATGTAGCCCGTCAGGTTATACGCAATGAAGCAATCATGTGCAGTAACCGATGCGGACCATTACAGGTCACACCTCAAGTGACAGCTGCTACACGGCAAGAAGTCGAAGCTTATGAACACACACAGGTGTGTCCCGTGCAGCTCGCTGTCACCGCAGAACCAACCCTCTGCACGCTATGGCGCCACAAGGACGGAAGACGTATTAGAGAGGGCCACCTCCCCAGAATACATGACATAACACATGACTGATATCTGGTACCATCATTTACCGCTGGGTGGACAGGGCTGTTGGATTATAGAATTCGCCCAAAGAAATTCTCCGCCGCCGGGTTTTGAAACACGGCTTGTGAGGTGGGTGTGCTACCACTACACCATACAGTCGAGAGATTGCATCGCTCAGGAAAAAAAAACCAACGCAACGCGAGGATCGAACTTGTGATAGCTCGACTACAAACAGCGTGCCCTAGCAACTCGGCTAGAATGCGTCAGTGACAGAGCACCTGTTGGCCGCTATTATAGCAGTTGCCCGGTCCGACCGTGTGTCGTCGCGACATGGGCTGCTGGTGTGCGTGTTGTTGGTGATCCCACGCAACAGGCCCGTCCCCGTGCTGGCCGGCCGGCGAGACAGCGGCGGCGGCGGTGGCAACGGGCACAGATGAGGCCAGATCCAGTTGCAAACACTGCTCGGCATCTTCCAGCTGACACAACAAAAAACAAACACGCTAAAATCATGACTGAAAATTACAATAAGCATAAGTTGTTTATTGAATCATATTTATTTGTGTTGTTGTTTCTTATTGAATCATATTTATTGTTCTGGATTGTTATTTATTACTTATTTATTAATATTTATTGATGGCTGTTATTTACTGAATCACATATTTATTGTTGATTGTTATTATTTATTGAGGAACGTGGGCGGAGTGAAATTATGGAGTGTTATCGGGTGATGGTTTATTATTTATTGTTATTTATTTATTATTTTATTTCCAACTCTCTTTCTAGACTTTTTTCTTTTCGAACTCTCTTTCTCTCTGAATCTTTTGGGCGCTTCCGGTACATGGGGCCACCTTAGGGTGGTAATAGTGCTTGCACTCTTCCCATGCTACTGGATTTGCCTGTAATTAATAATAATAATAATAATAATACCTAGATTCAATAATGGCGTGAGTATCTGTGTAATAGTAAGAATGTATAATTATTTTGGTGTTATGATGGCTGTAAATCTGAATCCTGAGTACAAACACACACTGACACACACACACACAGAGAGAGAGAGAGAGAGAGAGAGAGAGACCTGTTCGGCAGAGCACGGAGCAATGCCGTAGACGGCAGGATAGTTGCGGTGTTGGTGGGCGGTGATGTGTGGCGGCGATTGAGACGACGAGTGACGCTGACGTGCGTCAAATTGACTGCCGGCGCCTGTCTCATTGTTCTGCTGACTCAGGTCGCACAGCAGCGAGTAGCAGGCGTACAAGTCGTCGAATGCATTGCTCTCCACACTCTGACACACACACACACACATACACATATACACATACACACGTTCATAGTACAAAATATGTGTGTGTCAGTGTGTATATGTGTGTCTGCCAGTGTGTGTGTCACATTGAAACACACATACACAAGTTCATAGAACAAAATGTGTGTGTGTGTGTGTGTGTGTGTGTGTCAGTATGTGTCAGTGTGTGTGTGTGTGTTTGATTTGATTTAGCTCAGCGTACTTCAATGTGTTTGGGTATTGTGTGGTCTGTTTGTGCGTATATGCATGTATATGAGCTATAACTTTCACACACACACACACACACACACACACACACACACACACACACACACACTGAAGAGCCATTCGTTAACGCATTGCAATACACCCTATTACATTACATTACACACACACACACACACACACACACACTGAAGAGCCATTCGTTAACGCATTGCAATAAACGCTATTACATTACATTACACACACACACACACACACACACAAAGGTTGTCTAATTCAGTGAAGAATGCAGCTTGATGGTCGTTTCTTCTCGTCTCGCGCTCACCTGAATCACCATTTGACGCGTGACGCCGGGCAGTTGGGCCAGCATGTCTACCAGGCTGAGTCGAAGCATCAGCGGCGGCGATGGCTGCGCTGGCGGTGCGGTAGTGGCAGCCAAGTGATGATGATGATGATGGTGATGATGGTCGTGTGTGGCAGCGTGGCTAGCGACCGGCGCCTGCTCATTCAGCCACACACTGTTGATAACCTGTTGTGTAGAGTAGCGCCGACCAGCGTCCACCATCAACATGTGTCGGATCAAGTGCTCACACTCTGCCCTCACACATTACATTAAGACATTTATATCGCGCTTTCCACCCGAGGGTCTCAAAAGCGCTCACACACACACACACACACACATACTCAAGCACAAGAGTCATACATATACACAATCACGAACACACACACTCACCTACACACACACACAGACACACACACAAAACAGATAAGTACATATACGCACAAACACAAACATACACTCACGTTTACATACTCAAAAACACAAAAATACACACGCACATACATATTGAATAAGATAGCAAAGCCGACATACAGCACAGAAGACAATATAACATACAATACATTAAGACAACACAGTAGGCATACAACGACATACACTCAGATTGACAAATCACAACACAATAGACACACAAATACAAACCAGAAAACACAACATAACAGACACACAAAGACATACACTCAAACAAATAGACAAAGAACACAACACAACAGACACACAAACACAGATAACAGAGCTCAACACAAAAAACACAGACATACCCACACACACACACACCAACACATACACATACAAACATAAATATATACATACACTAACAACTGACACTGTGCCTATGTTCTTTCCTAAAACTTTTTTACTTTTGCTCTCACTGGATGTTGAATAAATGTTTGTGTACACAAAACACACAAAAGAATAAATACGACACGACTGGAAGGAGGGAGTCACGAGCCTGTCTGACTCATTACTGTGCCGATACTACTAGTAACAACAAACCGCCCGTGGAGAGTTCCACACACACAAATACACACATACACACACAAACAAACATACACACACAAACATACACACACGCACTCACACTGACACACACACACACGCACACACACTGACACACAAACACACACATATACACAGACACGTACACACACTGACACACACACACAAACACACAATACACACAAACACACAATATACACACAAACACAAACACACTGGCACACAAACACACAATATACACACAAACACACTGGCACACACACACATACACAAACAAACATATACACACAAACACACTGACACACACACACACACACACAAACAAACATACACAAACACACACACACACACACACACACACACACACACAAGACACACTCAAATATACACACATACAAAAGACACACACACACACACACGAGCACACACACACACAAACACACTGACACACACACACACACACACAAACAAACATACACAAACACACACACACACACACACACACACAAGACACACTCAATTATACACACATACACAAGACACACACACACACAAACATATACACACAAACACACTGACACACACACACACACACACAAACATACACACACACAGACACACAAGACACACTCAATTATACACACATACACAAGACACACACACACGAGCACACACACACACACAAACATATACACACAAACACACTGACACACACACACACACAAACATACACAAACACACACACAAGACACACTCAATTATACACACATACACAAGACACACACACACAAACACACTGACACACACACAAACATATACACACAAACACACTGACACACACACACAATGGCAAACACACACACACACACACACACGCACACAAGACACACTCAATTATACACACATACACAAGACACACACACACGAGCACACACACACACACACACATACACACACACACACACACACACACACAAACATACACAAACACACTGACACACACACACAAACAAACATGCAAGTTATGCTGACTTAACGGACCGCTGCTCATGAAGTAAGGAATACGGAATTTGCCCGAGAGAACATTGGCTCTCAAACTCTGCAGCGTGGCGCCGTCGAAAGGCAGAGCACCGCACACGAGCACGTACAGCACCACTCCCATACTCTGTAGCATACAAAACAGGCAACAAACGAGAATAAGATTACGAGGAAAACAACTGACCCAAAAACTAATGACACAATAAGATAATGATACAATGACACAATAACACAATGATACAATGACACAATGCTATAATAACACAATGACATAATGACACACTAACACAATAACACACTGACACTATGACACAATAACATAATGATACAATGACACAATAACATACTGACACAATAATACAATAACACAGTAATCCACTAACATACAGGTGCAGCTTGAAATCAAACACACGATGATTTAACCCAAAAACACAGCATATAATATAAACCAGTACTTCTCTCAAACACACACGCACACAATCACATTGAGATAAACAAATACAGAGAGAGAGATAGGGACAGAGTGCAGGTGTATGTCAGTGTGAGGGTGGTGTATGTCAGTGTGAGGGTGGTGTATGTCAGTGTGAGAGCGGTGTATGTCAGTGTGAGGGTGGTGTATGTTAGTGTGAGGGCGGTGTATGTCAGTGTGAGTGCGGTGTATGTCAGTGTGAGGGTGGTGTATGTTAGTGTGAGGGTGGTGTATGTTAGTGTGAGGGTGGTGTATGTTAGTGTGAGGGTGGTGTATGTCAGTGTGAGGGTGGTGTATGTCAGTGTGAGGGTGGTGTATGTTAGTGTGAGGGTGGTGTATGTCAGTGTGAGGGTGGTGTATGTCAGTGTGAGGGTGGTGTATGTCAGTGTGAGGGTGGTGTATGTCAGTGTGAGGGTGGTGTATGTTAGTGTGAGGGTGGTGTATGTTAGTGTGAGGGTGGTGTATGTCAGTGTGAGGGCGGTGTATGTCAGTGTGAGTGCGGTGTATGTTAGTGTGAGGGTGGTGTATGTTAGTGTGAGAGCGGTGTATGTCAGTGTGAGAGCGGTGTATGTCAGTGTGAGGGTGGTGTATGTCAGTGTGAGGGTGGTGTATGTTAGTGTGAGGGTGGTGTATGTCAGTGTGAGGGTGGTGTATGTCAGTGTGAGGGTGGTGTATGTCAGTGTGAGGGTGGTGTATGTCAGTGTGAGGGTGGTGTATGTTAGTGTGAGGGTGGTGTATGTTAGTGTGAGGGTGGTGTATGTCAGTGTGAGGGCGGTGTATGTCAGTGTGAGTGCGGTGTATGTTAGTGTGAGGGTGGTGTATGTTAGTGTGAGGGTGGTGTATGTTAGTGTGAGGGTGGTGTATGTTAGTGTGAGGGTGGTGTATGTCAGTGTGAGGGTGGTGTATGTTAGTGTGAGGGTGGTGTATGTTAGTGTGAGGGTGGTGTATGTCAGTGTGAGGGTGGTGTATGTCAGTGTGAGGGTGGTGTATGTTAGTGTGAGGGTGGTGTATGTTAGTGTGAGGGTGGTGTATGTCAGTGTGAGGGTGGTGTATGTTAGTGTGAGGGTGGTGTATGTCAGTGTGAGGGTGGTGTATGTCAGTGTGAGGGTGGTGTATGTCAGTGTGAGGGTGGTGTATGTCAGTGTGAGGGTGGTGTATGTCAGTGTGAGGGTGGTGTATGTTAGTGTGAGAGCGGTGTATGTCAGTGTGAGGGTGGTGTATGTCAGTGTGAGGGTGGTGTATGTTAGTGTGAGGGTGGTGTATGTCAGTGTGAGGGTGGTGTATGTCAGTGTGAGGGTGGTGTATGTTAGTGTGAGGGTGGTGTATGTTAGTGTGAGGGTGGTGTATGTCAGTGTGAGGGTGGTGTATGTTAGTGTGAGGGTGGTGTATGTCAGTGTGAGGGTGGTGTATGTCAGTGTGAGGGTGGTGTATGTCAGTGTGAGGGTGGTGTATGTCAGTGTGAGGGTGGTGTATGTCAGTGTGAGGGTGGTGTATGTTAGTGTGAGGGTGGTGTATGTTAGTGTGAGGGTGGTGTATGTTGGTGTGAGGGTGGTGTATGTCAGTGTGAGGGTGGTGTATGTTAGTGTGAGGGTGGTGTATGTTAGTGTGAGGGTGGTGTATGTTGGTGTGAGGGTGGTGTATGTTAGTGTGAGGGTGGTGTATGTCAGTGTGAGGGTGGTGTATGTTAGTGTGAGGGTGGTGTATGTCAGTGTGAGGGTGGTGTATGTTAGTGTGAGGGTGGTGTATGTTAGTGTGAGGGTGGTGTATGTCAGTGTGAGGGTGGTGTATGTCAGTGTAAGAGCGGTGTGGCATGCGGACAAGACGCACCCAGACGTCGGCCTTTGTGCCGTCGTACAATTTGCCCTCGAACAACTCTGGCGCGGCGTACGGTGGACTGCCGCAGCCCGTCTGCAGCGCCACCTCGGGGAAATAGTAGTTGCTGAAACCGAAATCTGCCAAAAACACGTGCAAACTAGAAAACTGCACTGTCATTTGCAGTGTTTGTAAATCGCTCCTATCGCATTCCAAACGCCATCTATGAACATTTACTTGTATGTGTGTGAGTGTTTGTGTGTGTGTGTTTTTTTGTGTTCTCTAGACAATTTTTGGAGACAGAGAGCAACCTTGCTGAACTAAAAATCACTCGTACAAGACATGCACAAATCGGCATGAAAGACAAGAAAACATGACACACAATCCACTTGAGAAAGCATCAAAAGAAGACATTGTGCCTACGCCCACAAGGCACTGATGAAGAAATAGAGATTGGAGCAGAAGGAAGAGCAAGAGAAGAAGAGAGAAAGAGAGGAGGGAAGAGAAAGAGAGTGTCTCATGACTCCACCTACCTGCCAGTTTGACATTCAGCTTATCATCAAGCAGAAGATTCTCGGCCTTGAGGTCACGATGCACCACGTGTCTGCTGTGACAATAAGCCACCGCCTCCACGATTTGCCACAGCCACGCACGTGCCGATGACTCGGATAAACGGCCGTGACTCACCATGTAGTCTAACACACACACACACACCACACACACGAGCATACAAACACACAAATAACAAATAATAACAAAGCCCAATGTTGTAAATAACATAGTAAATATGTAAATATTTACTAAGTAACAATGTTGTAAATAATGTAGTAAATAACAAAGCCCAATGTTGACTCAATTGCCTGGTGGAGATTGCCGATCTTCTTATGATTTCATTATTAAATTGAGCTCTTGTTGAACTGTAAATTTAAGGTACAGCAAGCAACGCGTCTATTACTTGCCACTGTACATTTCCAACTGAACTAAACTGTATATATATGTTTTTTCCTTTTCTTCTTTTATTTTATTTGTTCTTGCTTTTTTCCAGGGATATAAGCCTTTATGGCTTCCCCCGACACATGAAAATATGCTGTTTGGTTTTATTATATGTTTACTGTAGCGTTTCGAAATACAAATACACCAGTATACAAAAACAGTGCATTCCCATTTAGAAAGGTATTTGTCTAGTAGACAGTATAATTTGTGAGTAAATCTATGGGATGATTGATTAATACAGGAAGATTAATTAGAGTTTAATCAGAAGAAAATCTGCCAATGTCAAATACTGCTGAAAATTAATATTAAATAAATTGTATCACTAATATAATTATATTATTAATTATTATTACTGTGATCAAACTGCAAGCAGTACGAAAAATATGAATATATTATATACGAGACAATATTACAAGAACAATAACGCTTAAACGTCTACGATTCTTCTGTCTCTGACTTCCTATCAAATTCACAACGCTCCATCAGTCTCCTATCACTTTCGGCATAAAATCTACAACACACGTGACAACTATTACAACGCACTACACATAACAATTATACAACAATTAAATGATTGCAATGCAAGAAAAAACTCACCGAAAATTTCGCCTCCGCTCGCGTACTCCATTACCAAATAGATCATTCGCTCCGTCTCAATAATCTAAACACACACACACACATTACATTACATTACATTACATTACATTAAGACATTTATATCGCGCTTTTCACCCGAGGGTCTCAAAAGCGCTCACACACACACACACACTCAAGCATAAGAGACATACACATACACAATCACGAACACACACACTCACCTACACATACACACACACAAAACAGACATATAACAGACATATAGATAAGTACATATACGCACAATCACAAACATACACTCACGTTTACATACTCAAAAACACAAAAATACACACGCACACACACATACTTATTGAATAAGATAGCACAGCCGACATACAGCACAGAAGACAACACAACATTCAACACATTAAGACAACACAGCAGGCATACAACGACATACACTCAGATTGACAAATCACAACACAAAAGACACAAAAATACAAACCAGAAAACACAACATATCAGACACACAAAGACATACACTCAAACAAATAGACAGAGAACACAACACAACAGACACACAAACACAGATAACAGAGCTCAACACAACAGACACACAAACACATATATACATACACACACATACACACACACATATACATACACACACACATATATACATACACACACACATATACATACACACACATATATACATACACACACATACACACACCAACATACATATACACATACACCTACATACCCACACACCTGATATAGTCGTATAATATTTGGATGTCGTAAGCCTTTCATGATGCATATTTCGCGACGAATTTTGCGCATATTATCGTCGTCCAGTTGTGATTTGTTGATAATTTTTATGGCCACCTGAAATAAAATAAAACACACACACAATGTCGCCAAGCAGCATGCCAAAACTCACATGGGAAAAAACACAAAACAAAAGTTTGCCACACAAAAAAACGCAACTCAAGTTAGACAATCGCAAGCACGATTTTGTTAAATTTCAAAAGTGCTAGGGTTCGTATAATTTCTGCTTCATTTCTTATGTCAATTGCTCGTATAAAAATAAAACAGTATACAACAATAAAAATAGAAAAAAAGAGTAATAAAATAAATAAAATAGTAGTAAAAATATACTAAATAATGAAATATTAGTAAACAGAATAGAAAACAGTATTTGGACAGAGGACCTGTGCGTGCGTAACCACGTGCGTTGCCAAACTGACAACGGCGAAATTTCCCTTGCCAATGACCGACTGCAGTCGATACTGGCCGATTTGCACGGGCCGCTTCCAGTCGGCACCAGTGGCGCGTGCGCTAGCCATTGTGAGACGGGTGCATGTCAGCGCGGCGCGTCGCTCTCGTCACCAGTGCGCACCATTGACCGTCGCGTGCGTCACACACGCACTGGTGGCGGCACGAACGCCGCAGAATCAATCAACATTAAACATTTGGCCACCAAATGTGCTGCTGACAATAAATACACGTGTGTGAACTGATAGAGTAACGCTAATACAGTGACAGTGTGCGTGAGGCACATAATCCATATGATGTTCTCAAGTGCTTGGAATGTGCCCATAATATTCCATATTATTTCCGCTTGTTGCTATCTCCCTTCGTGAATATATCTATGAGAACCCTTTGACCCCACTCTATCACCCAATAAACCACCGTTTAAATAACACGCCATAACAAATACATTTGTTGGTATAATGGACTCGCAGACGGCGCATGAATATAAATGTAGAGTTAGATGTTGCGTCTTAGGTATGGCATTAAAAACGTACTGCACGTGCAAAAAGTGCAATCACGTAGCTGAATATTCAGTTGCAAACGGGTATAATAAAGTTCACAACCCACATACAATCCAACACTGATGCACTCCTCTGCGCCGATTTAAGGTTCACACTATGCCAATTTCAGCGAATATATATTTTTTATGTTTATAATATCCAGTTCTTTACGAATCTTTCCGAATCAATGTGTTGTTTGTTTGTTAGATCAACCCTATTTCAAAGGATTAAGCACTCAAGCTTATTAAATTATGTTTAGCTGAGAAAAATTAACATTTAACGTCTATGGTAGTCTCATGATTGTAACCAAGTAAGGCTTGTTTTGTGGTTTGTCGTGTTGTGCATTTGCTTGTTAGTGCGGTTTACATTTTTTGTGTTATATATTCACAGAATCTGCAGCGTAGGATTCAATAGACACTTGTTGTTCAATGTCAAGCCCATTCAGCTGTTTTTGCGTGCATTTAGACTGATGGCATTGCCCGGCACAATTGTCATTTTCTATTGAGCTCCGCATGTTTGATTAGTGGACAGGTATTATCCATGATATTATTATTGGCGTATGTTCTTGATGTGAAGATTGACACCTGAGTTGGTTATTGTTTGGGCCACTTGTGTGCCGTATATTGGAGTGGCGTGCAACCAATGACAGCAAGCAAAGCCGCCGAAGATGACAATATCGATGCAACCTGGCTCATCGGACACTCCCTGTGAAAATAGCGGGTGTTATGAAAGTTCTACGGATGCTACCGGAACGGCACTTGCTCAGACTGATGGATTGGAAGCAAGGAGCGACATGGTGGAAGCTGATTTTCCCCTCAACAGTCTGGAGCGTCTTGAAGACATGATCAATCGCACCAAATGGGTTATACCGGTGCTACCAGGCGGCGAACTTGAGGTCTTGTTGAATGTTTCCATTGACTTCTGTCGGCAGGGGCTGGACGCTGACAGTGAACCTTGTCAGAGGTTTATACGAGATGGTCTTGTCACCTCATTTACCAAAGTACTCACTGACGATGCTGTTTCGGGCTGGAAGCCGGAGATCCACAAGTGCATCTTTAAAAACTGTGAGAAATTGATTGAGTTGTGTGTTCTCAAGCTGCCTGACGATTGTTTTTGTCTGCTCGACATGCTGGCACTGTCTTTCAATCCGCAGAACAAGTTTCACACGTTCAACAGTATCAAGGCTTCAGAGGCGTCTGTATGCAGCACAGCCCAGGACACCTCCACGGTGTTCGCCAAGTCGTCAGACGCCCGCGTCCCCAGGACATGGCTTATCGATTTAATTAACCTGTTTGGCAGACTGGGCGGTTTTCGCGCACTGCTCGAACGCTTTCAGACAACTGAAAAATTGACGGTAATGCTGATTTACGCGCTGCTGCGGCCGGTCGGTCTTTGCTATGAGTTTCTCACCGTGCCCACCATCGAACAGTACATTTTGCCAATTGTTGAGATCGTGCCCGCGTTTCTCGAGAAGCTATCCGACGCCGATCTCAAGAAGGAGGCCAAGAATGAGTGCAAGAACGACGCACTGTCGACCATTGTGCGCTTCTTCAAGAATCTGGTCGGACGCGTTCCCGGTCAAGAAGAGCAATTCAAGACGCTGGAAATGTTTCGCTTGCAGATGATCTTGCGACTGCTCAAGGTGTCCTCGTTCAACGGCAAAATGAACGCGCTCAACGAGCTCAACAAGGTGATCACCAACATGGCGTATTACTCGCACGGCAGACAGGCTGCGGCCGCTGCCGAGGACGCCGAGGAGACGCTGAACGCCGCACGGATGGCGCTCTGGATCAAGCAGAACCGAGTGCTTCAGATTGTGCTCTGCGACTCGCTGCACCAGCCGCAGTACGTCGAGAAGCTGGAGAAGATCGTGCGCTTCATCATCAAGGAGCGTGCTCTGACACTGGACGATCTTGACTGTCTGTGGCAGGCGCAGTGTGGACGTCACGAGGCGATCGTCAAGAATGTTCACGACCTGTTGGCCAAGTTGGCCTGGGATTTTTCTCCCGAGCAACTCGACCATCTGTTCAGTCGATTCAGCACGTCGTGGGTGAACGCCTCCAAGAAGCAGCGCGAGAAGCTCCTGGAGCTGATCCGTAGACTTGCCGAAGAAGACAAGGACGGTGTGATGGCGCACAAGGTTCTGCAGCTGCTATGGACGCTGGCGCACTCGGACGATCTGCCTAACGACATCATGGACCAGGCGTTGAGTGCGCATCTCAAGATCCTCGACTGCAGCTGCTCGCAGGATCGTGACGCACAGAAGGCTCGCTGGTTGGCTCAGTGCGTCGGCGATCTCAGTGCCGACAAGTGGGTTCTACCGGCCCTCAAACAGATCCGTGACATCTGCCTCTTGTACCAGGAGGCGCCGCCTGCCTATAACCACACCGGCGGCCGGCTCACGCAGCACGGCAAGTACCGGTGTCACGTGGTCAAGGATCTGCAGGAGCGACACGATCTGGTGTGCGTCATCTCGGACGGCCTCACCGCTTACATGCGCAACGTGGCGCAGCTGAAAAACACCTCATCGACCAGTGTTGATCCGGCGACCTACTGCGTCGACGGTCGCTACAATCACTCGGAACAAATTGAGCAGCGACTCGGCTTTCTCAGCTTCGTTTTGCGCGAGGGCAAGTTGTGGCTGAGTGCGCCGCAGCCGCAGCAGATATGGAACTGCCTGGCCGAGCGAGCCGTGTTCGACGAAGATCGCGAGCTGTGCTTCAAGTGGTTCTGCAACCTGATGAGCGAGGGACCCGATATCGAGCCAACCGTCATCCAGCAGTTTTTCGAGCACAACATCTTGCAGTTGGACCCGGCGCTGCTCACCGAGAGCGGCATCGAGTGTTTCGACCGCTTCTTCAAGGCGGTCAACGTCAAGGCTGGCAAGCTGGTGGCCAGGAAGCGAGTGTTCCTCATGGAACACGACGATCTCATTGGGCTGCACTATTTGTGGCGCGTGGTCATGCAGGCGCCGTGTTCAGTCGCCAGTCGTGCCATTGAGCTGCTTAAAGAGGTCTACACCAACCTGGGACCGCGTCTGCGCGCCCAACAGGAGGTCATTCACCGCGAGCTGATCGCCAACTGCATGAACAGACTGCGCGCGTGCTACGACACCATCTCGGTGCTGGGCCAGTCGGCCGACGATCAGGCAGACCGCTTCAAGCAGGCGGGCACCATGTACCGCGTGCTGAGCGTGCTGTGCGAGTACATTGGTCACAGCGACCGTGAGTACGGCGACGATCGGCAGCTGGTGCCGCTGTTTCGCGCGCACTGCGGCAAGCACGTGACTGTGGTGCTGCGCCTGCCCACACAAGGCAAGAACTTCGACATCACCGTCGAGACGCACACGCAGGAGCTGTTGTCTTCGCTGCGGCAGTTGGTGTTGCAGCGCATGAAGGCCAGTGCACAGGCGTTCTGCGTCGAGCTGTATCTGGCACAGGACTCGCTCGAGCTGCTCGACAACAAGGTGTGTGTCGGCGAAGTGGTCGACGACTGGGACGCCGACGAGGTGGTGCTCACCGCCAAGCTGTGCTCGCTCACCTCGGGGGCGGCCACAACTGGGCCGTCGTCTGTGGCGGCTGCTGCGGCCGGAGGCAACGCTCCGTCGTCGCCGGATAGCAGCTCGGACAGCTCGGCGCCGTCTCCGCAGCACGTACATCGGCCGGACTGTGCCGGAGCGGCGGCGACGTCGACGGTTGTGCCCGGCGGCGGCGGCGGCTGTGCAGTGAGCGCCGCCGCCGAGAAACAGCTGGCCGGCGTGATTTGGTCGATGCACGCCGAGTACGTCGATTTTCTACTGCGGCTGGCCGAGCTGGGCTGTGCCATTGGCTATGTGGGACTGCGTGATGCGGCGCGCGGTGTGCTGGACATTGTGCCGGCGGCGCCTCACGTGCGCGCGCGTCTTGTGGCGGCGTGTGAGGGCGGCGGCAGTGGCGATGCGTCACTGGACGCGCTGCTGTTTGACGCACCCTGCTCGCGCGTGCTCTACTGCCTGCAGACACTGTACAGTCTGCTGATGCCCGCCGATGACGCACTCACCGACAAACGCTGTCGTTTGCTACAGTCGTTTGTGGTGAACGGTGGCGGTGCGGCCGTGCTGCGTATGCTGTCGGCGCAGCGCTTCATGGCATCGGCAGACGCGTGCACCAAGCGGCTAGTCTTCCTCTACGTGGTGCGTCTCGTCAAACTGGTGCTGGCCACCGTTGGCTTTGTCGTGTGTCGCGCCGAGCAGAGTGTGGCCGGTGACGCGGGCGCTCAGTGCTTGCAGCGCAGCGCCGAACTCTGCCTGCCTTCCTCGGACAAGGCGCTCAGCTACCTGGCTCTGGCCACCGCCAAGAACATCGACGCCGGTCGTGTTGACTGCGTGGCGCTACAGCTGGCACACGTTCAGTTCCTGCTCAAGTTGGTGTGTTGGTCGTGTTGTTGGCAGCGTCTGGTGGCCGGGCCCGACTGTGAACTGACCGAGCTGCACGCACACATGAGCACGGCGGGCGTGGCAGACGTGACGCTGTGTCGCGAGGCGCTCGAAACACTGCCGCTCATGTTGTGTGTGCGGCGCCAGCTGCTGGACACGCTGACGCGCCAGGCGCATTTCGGCACGTTTGTGCTCGACATGGTGCTGCTGTGCGGAGATCGGCGTTTGCGCAGATGTGCCTGCGACCAGGTGATGGTGGTTGTTTCACAGGCCGACCGACGCACGCTCTTGTTCTTTGTGCATCTGCTGTTTTCAGTGCTGGAACAGCTGGTGCCCGAGCACGCTGACACGGCGCGAGAATTCTTCGACCTGCTGTGTCGACTGCTGGGCTTCGCGTGCAGCAAGCAGGTGGCGTTATCGCGACTCGACGTGCTGCTACGCTCCGAGATCGCATGGCTGCACAAGTTGCGCCTGAGTGTGGCGCGTGCATCGCCGTGTTCGCCGTGCGACCAGCACGCGCAGCCCGACATGCGCACCGCCGTCCTGCTCGAGGGGCATTTGAAGGTGAGTGCCGCATTGGTGGCGTTTCTGCCGTCGGCCGCCAAGCGCGACGTTGTGAGTGCCGGCGGTTGCGGTCTGGCCAGCGAGCTGCTCACATCGTTCCTGCTGACTCACTCGGCTGTGCTGCTGCAAATGGAGCGCAGTGGACGACTGCCCGAGCGGCTGCCGGCCGTCGTCTGCTCGTGCGCCGAGACCCGGCAGGCGGCCTACGACGTGCTGGTCGCTCTTTGCACGGACAGTGCGGATAACCTGCACGTGGTGGTCGAACTGCTGACAGACATGTTCTACGCGGACGGCGAGGATTCGGTGGTTGATTGGGATTACACGCCGCCGGTGGGCAGTCGGGCGCCGGGCGGCTTTGTTGGTCTGAAGAACGCCGGCGCCACGTGCTACATGAACTCGGTGCTGCAGCAGCTGTTTATGATCGACGCGGTGCGTGTGGGCGTGCTGGCCACGCAGGGGGTGTGCGCGCCGTCCGACGAGGACCTGAGCGGGGAAGAACGCTGCGGGGATCATCGGGAATCAAGGTTGAGCGACGCGGAGGTGGACGATAGACGCTGTGAAAGCCTGCACGAATACAATGTGGGCATTCTCAAGTGGCTGCAGGTGATCTTCGGTCATCTGTTGTGCAGTCAGTTGCAGAGCTATGTTCCGCGCGGTCTGTGGACGCATTTCAAGCTGCAAGGAGAGCCGGTGAACCTCCGCGAACAGCACGACGCCATCGAGTTCTTCATTTCGCTGGTCGATTCAGTGGATGAGGCACAGAAGGCATTGGGCCAGCCTCAGGTGATGTCGCGTCAGTTGCGTGGAACCTTCTCCGACCAGAAGATCTGCAAGCAGTGTCCACATCGCTACTCCAAAGAGGAGACTTTCACCGTTCTCAACGTGGACATCCACAACTTCAACTCACTCACCGAGTCACTCGACCAGTACGTCAAGGGCGACCTGCTGGAGGGACCCAATGCCTATCACTGCGACAAGTGCAATCGCAAGGTGGACACGGTGAAACGCACGTGCATCAAGAAGCTGCCTCCGACGCTGTGCATTCAGTTGAAGCGGTTCGACTACGATTGGGAGCGCGAGTGTGCCATCAAGTTCAACGACCACTTTGAGTTTCCACGACGACTCGACATGGAGCCGTACACGGCCCGAGGTCTGGCTAGGATCGAGGGCGAACTGATTGGCGCCGATGTTGAAGAAGAGGAGCAGACGGGAGAGAGTGGTCGTGCTGGAGGTGTTGGCTTGGACGCTGGAGTCGAGTGTTCCAGCTACCTGCTGACAGGAGTGGTGGTTCACAGCGGTCAGGCCAGTGGCGGTCACTATTACAGCTACGTGCTGCATCGCGCCTCGTCTTCGTCCTGTTCTTCGTCGTCTTCTACCTCGGCCACTGCCGATGACACGCGCAGTCGCTGGTACAAGTTTGACGACTGCGACGTTTCCGAATGTAACATGGACGACGACGAAGAGCTGAAGACGCAGTGCTTCGGCGGTGAGTATTTTGGCGAGGTGTTCGATCAGATGATGAAGCGTACGTCGTCTCGACGCCAGAAGCGCTGGTGGAACGCCTACATCTTGTTCTACACACGCCACGACACACTGGCTGCCTCGCCTGGCGATGACGCCGCCGCAGTAGAGTCCAGTTTCGGACGACTGTCGCTGGACGGAGCGACGGCGAGCGCGTTTATGCCGGCATCGATTCAGCGTAGTATTCTGCGCCAGAACATTCGCTTTTTGAGTGCGCGCAACAAGTTTCACTCTGAGTACGTGCGTTTCATTCGTCGCCTGGCTCTCTGTAACAGCCACATCTACCAGATGGACAAATTCAGTAGCGGCGGCGTAGGAGGAGCGGGAGACCAGATGGCCGTGTTGTCTGTTTCGCTGGCGTGCCGCTTCCTGTTCTCGGTTGGCTGGCACATGAAGAAGGTGGTGCGCGGCAGTGCCAGCGACTGGCATGACGCTCTGGCACCGCACCTGGCCGCGTCGTCGGCTGCGCGTGTCTGGCTGGCCAATCATGTGCTCTTCCAGCAACCACCGGTGGCACAGCGCTTCTCCGAGTACCTGCTCGAATGTCCGGCGGCCGAGGTTCGGCTGGTGTTTGCGCGACTGCTGGTGCTGCTGGCCCGCTACGGAACGAGCGACGTGATCAAGGAGGTTCGCGTGCCGGCGCTCGGGCAGCTGGTGTATCATGTAACCGACAATCTGAGCGAGGCGGTGCTGCTGGGCACGATGAGTCTGCTGCGCAAAGAGGTGTCCGACCACTGCCGCCATTTGCCGCAGTATTTCGGCTTCTTTCAGATGTACGCTGGCTGCGGCGGCCGCGAACGTGCCCGTCTGCTCAAATTGCACGTGCCTGCCACGTTCATGCTGATGGCGCTGGACGAAGGGCCGGCAATGTCGATCAAGTCGCAGTACGCCGATCTCAGCAAGCTGTACCAGTGCGTTTCGCTGCTGGTGCGTTGCTGTAATGTGACGCCGCGCTGCGCCTCTCGCACCGGAGCGCCGCCGCTGTCCAACGCATACGGCGAGGACATGTCGGAGGTGGGCGGGCCGGTTGCGCTCACGCCGCAGCTCGACGATCTGCTGTACGTCAAGTCGACGTACGTCAAAAAGCTGATTGAAGACGCGAGCGGTGTGGAGGACGTCGTTAGTCTGCTGCGCTATTGCTGCTGGGAGAACATGTCGTTCTCCTACCTGGTGCTCAAGGATCTGCTGGGACACATTGCCTACGGCTTCAATTTGGTGATGCGGCATCACTTGGACTTGCTGCTCAGCGTACTGCTTCTCGACGACAGCTGGCAGATGCAGCGAGCGCAGCACACGCTGGAGGGCATGCGAGACGTACGCGGCGTGCTGGAGACCATCGACCAGTTCAGAAATCATCACCAGAAACGCGCCTACTTCTGCGTCAAGTTTGTCGTCGAGCTGTTCATGCGGTGTCCTCTGGTGCACGCGGCGGCCATGGCCAACACAGGCGTGCGTCGGCGCTGGTGTGAGGCGGTGCAGTGGTTCAAGGACGAGCTGGAGCGACGGCCAGTGCACGCGATCAACGTGCCGAGCGGCGGTGGCGGCGCGGCTGGCACACAGTACGGCGCGGCCTGGTCATCGACCACCGCCGGCTCTAGCACCGCTCACAGCAACGAGACGTCGAACGGCTACTACTTGGAGCGCAGTCCGTCGGCCGAGGCGTGTCTCGACCACGCTCTCATGCTCTACCCGGACGACGATGAGGACGAAGAGCAAGATGATCAGGAAGAGTACGAGGAAAATGAAGAGGGCGACGATGATGATGCTGTTTCCGATCACGACGTGTCGCCGGCCGCTGAGCGGGACTGGGTCGTGTCGCGGTCGGCGGCTCCTGCCAGCGCTGCCACCGCTGCTACGTCTACTAGACGCGGCGCCTCCGTCACCAAGGATGTCGCCGCTGTCCAGCAGACTTCACAGCAGCGAGCGTCCGGCGTGCCGACGTCGGCGGACGCTCGCGAGAGCGCTGGCGTTGTCTCTGAGCGGGCTGCCGGGCCGCCCAAGCTACAGGTGGACAGCTGTGGTGGCAAAGTAGACGCAGATCGGCGGCACGGCAGTCCCAGCGACAACCGCGCCCCCTCGCGGACTGATCAGTGATTACACGCGTGTCAAGTTACTACCGTGTGTGTGTGTGTATGTGTGTGTGTAAATGGAGCGCTACGCTTTGCGTTCATGTTCTCGACCTTTTTCACTCTTTCTGTGTGCGTGTGTGTGTGTGTGTTTGTGAGTGCTTGTTGATTTTGTTAGGCGTACACACACACACACACACACACTGTCACACCAATCCTGTAGTATGTTTTTGTGTCACGTTCTCGCGTGACGGCAAAACACAAAATCGAACACACAAAATCATGCACACACGTGCGTATACATACCACGTGCGCAATACATACTCCCACTCTCTCAAACACACACACAAACACATACCGCGGACCCATTGTTGGGATGTATAAAGTGTACATACACATTGCGTTCATGTACTTGTCTGGGTGCGTTGTTGCGGGTTGTGGCTGTTGATGAAGCTGGTCGCGTGCGGTTTCACTGCAGCCAACGACGACAGTGAAACGACCGCTGTTCTGTTTTAGTTTGTGTCTGTTTGTGTGTCTGTGTGTGTGTGTGTTTGCATTCAAATTGAAATACGTTATTTAACGAAATCTATGTGATACGTTGTGTATTGCTCATATAAACAAAATTGCCTTGGGCTGTTTTTGTGACGCCTTACGAATCACGCCCGAAGTCTGGGGTGGGACGAATGGGAGATAATTTAAATGGTCGTTTCTCATCTGTTTTTTTCGTTAAATATCCGTTTGATACCTGGGTCCCGGTTTAGCATCTTCATCGTTAAGTGTTGTCTGGTTTACTGCCTGGTCAAGTTGGAGTCAGGACCTAAATTAACCGAACTATCAGCCCAAACGTTCCTCTAGCACCAACCGACAGCAATATCGAAAACAAGGTTTATTGGAATCAGACGACAAAACAATAGCACTTCTAGAACTACAGCGCACAAAACCCGAGAACAACGATCACTTGAGCCGATACAGCATCTTCCGCTGCAGTCTGTGTTGTAGCTCTCCACGACGAATCATGAAGTGAAGCACCTTGAAAATGGCGCGCTCGGCGAATTTCTGCTTGACGAAATCTTGAACGATCGCGTGCTGAGACACTTGCGAGCCGACGGCGAAGCGTCGCTTGATCTGCCGTTCGATGTGCAGCAACATCTCGTGGTCCTCCTGTGTGGAAAAACCCTCGGCGCCGCTCAGACTGCCCGACATGGCCGCGTCCAATGTGGATACATGAAACAGCCGCAAAGCCTCGTCCACATCGGCCAATCCAGCGAACGGCTGCAGCCTCATCTTAGCCTGCGACTCGGCCATGCGCACAATGGCCTCCAACTGTCGCACTGTGATTGGGATCGCCAGACGCTTGTCCGAAGCGTTCTCGTGCTCCCGCGCACCTCCGCGCATCAGCACGTAGCGGTTCTTCAACTTGTCGGCGGCCGCCTCCGAAATGCGCGGACCACAGTGACTGCGACAGTAGGCGATGTACTTCTTGAGGAACGCCAGGGATAGCTCGCCCTCCTGCTGGTTTGGCTGAGAATCCTGCAGTGCGTTCATGTGAATACCCATCACGTGTTTGGCCAGGGTCATGTCCCGGGCTGTGTCGTGCTCATCCTTGATGATGAAGATCGTGTCAAAGCGAGACAAGATGGTCGGCATGAAGTCAATGTTGTCCTCGCCCTTCAGATCGTCCCATCGTCCGAACACCGAATTTGCCGCCGCCAGAACGGAACAGCGCGAATTCAGCGTGGTCGTAATTCCTGCCTTGGCGATAGAGATGGTCTGCTGTTCCATGGCCTCGTGGATGGCCACACGATCCTCCTCGCGCATCTTATCGAACTCATCGATGCAGACCACGCCTCCGTCGGCAAGCACCATCGCTCCGCCTTCCATAACGAAACCGCGCGACTGCGGATCTCTGTTGACGCTGGCAGTCAGTCCAGCCGCCGACGAGCCTTTGCCCGATGTGTACACAGCCACCGGAGCGACGCGCTCCACAAACTTCAGCAACTGAGATTTGGCCGTTCCTGGGTCGCCCAGCAGCAGTACGTTGACATCGCCACGACGCGTCAGTCCATCGGGCAAACGCTTGCGGGAGCCACCGAACAGGAGACATGCAATCGCCTTCTTTACATCGTGCGAGCCGTAGATGCTGGGCGCAATAGAGCGTGCAACTCGCTCGTACACGTCCGGTTGTGCGGCCAAACGCCGAAACTGTTCCTCTTCTTCAGGAAGCAGACGCATGGACGACGCCGTTCGACCCGCTCCCATGTTCTGCACCTGAATACCGACCACGCGCAAGTACGGCGCGCGAATACCGGCGCCCGGCTTACCTTTCTCCTGTTTCTTCATCGACACCGTCTTCTTGATGGAATACACTCCGATCACCAACACTCGGTTACCGGGCACGGCTCGCTCGCACAGGTATCTGTCACAGTAGAGCTGCATGTGACGTGGCATTTCGCCGTGCGGCACCGTCTCGGGCACCTCCTGCAGCTTGAGCACTTGCGAGTCGACGCAACGACACTTATCTGGCATGATGAAGTAGGGATCGAGCGGGCACTTGGGCTTGCCCGGCTGCTCCGAGTTGCACTTGCGCGGCAACTGGTAGCCCTCGAGTCCAGGCCGCACACACAAGTTGGGCACGACGTTGCGACACGACCGACATTGGATGGAGAGACGCGTCGCCTTGGCCTTGACGCCGGTCGCCGACACAACAATGCCGGGAATCTTCACCAGCTGACTGACCACGTGAGACTTGAGGTCACGGATATCGGACGGACTGCTGCTAGACATCAAACACACCTGAACGTCCTCGACGTCTTCCTCGCCGTCGGGTCGCGGTCGCGTGATCTCATCAGCCACCTCGCGACTCGCCTCCTCCAGCAAAGGCAGATGCTCGGTCGGCTTTTTGTACAAGCTATCGGCCAGATGTTCATCGAAGCTCGCGATGTCCTCGATGAGTACGTCAAGAAAGAACTTGCCCGTGTTGTAGTTGGCCTTCAGTGCATCGCGGTACTTGTAATTGAAATTGTCCTCGTGAAACTCTCTGAGAAACTCGCGGAATTTCGTCTTCGTTGCCTGTAGTTTAACCTGGTTCTCCTGGACGTCATCCGCTCCAAAATTATCGGAGAAAAACACACCGGCGTCATCAAACCCGGCCATGTTCAGTATCTGCGGAGAAATCATTATAGAATCAAGTATTAATAAAACATGAAATACTTTATTTTTATTGATACTTAAATGCATACTTTACATATGAGCCAGAACACCCATTGCAGCAGCTAAATGCACCAGAAGTATTTTAACTCTGCCCTGCGATGGCCAACAAGATACCGGAGCACCTGTGCATTTACACAAGCACAATAATCAACAAAAAAAACAGAATCCACGGTGTATTTCATATTTTCATGTTGAAACTACCACGAGCACCTTTTGTCCAAGTATAAGGACACCGACTATTATTTTCGTTACTAAATCAACACGAATACCATACCCGAAAACTATCTGTGCTCTGCTTATCTGTGTACGCGTATGTGTATATTTATATGCGCCAAAGCAAACACATTTTGATGTTGATCCAAGACACACTTCAACAGAAATTCAGAGTATACCCAGCACGCACTGGAAACTGAAATCAGTTGTTTCACAGTGCAAATGATGGAATGAAAAAACTTATACACAGATAAATGTAAAATGTACGAAAATAAACCCACCGCAACAAAGAACAGCGATCAAAACATGAAATTTGGCGCGCAGGATTTTCATAATAGCGCTGCCAACAACATTTGGTGAAATACACCAACATCATCAGAAACTCAGTAAGTGTTGTCTCATAGCATTTGATTGTGTTGTCTGTCTGCGGTAAGGTTTGAATTCTTACTTTTGTCGGGTTTCCTTCTACTGTGCATGAGCGGCGTCTGATGCTTTTTCTAGTGGTCATGTCACTTCTATAGTGATTAGCGGTGTTGTCACGTGTATTTCACATAGCGGCGGTATAACAAACGCGAAAGATGAAAAACAAAATATTGGTAGACAAACTGTAAAGAATAATATAATAATCAGTGAGTAATAGAGGTTGACTGTAACAAAACAAAAAGACAAATATATTACAGACAGGCGCGCGTGGGCATCACCGCCCCGCGCATGCCTACAAGACGTCACACTCTGACAACACTTCCAACACCACACTTCGAACACAACTCCCCACGACACTCAGGCTCACACCGTCATACACGCGCACAGGCCTCACGCCCACCGCCACAACCAATCAGCGGCGAGCCGGTCACTCGCTCACCGCCGCGGGGCATGAACAATTCACCAAACGCATACACACACAGCGACACAACTATACACTCGCTCACACACTCTCGCACGCCATACACAATTCAACCATACACTATCACACAGACACAATTTCTCACGCATTCTCTCTCACTGCACACGATCACACCACATTGGGGTAAACTAAATTCAGTGCATTTATTATACAAGTTTATCGATAGCCTAAGTGTAGTGTGATTGTGTGCAGTGAGAGAGTGTGTGTGAGAGATTGTGTCTACGTTGACTGAGATTGTGTGTGCGTGAACGTGTTAATGTGTCTATGTGTGATCGTGTACAATTGAATTGCGTATTGTGTGCGAGAGTGTGTGAGCAAGTGTGTATAGTTGTGTATAGCTGTGTGTATGCGTTTGTGAATTGTCCATGCCCCGCGGCGGCGAGCGAATGACCGGCTCGCCGCTGATTGGTTGTTGCGGCGAGTGAGGACTGTGTGTGTGTCCGTGTGTGCTCCCGTGTGTCACGGTGTGAGCTAGGAGTCGTGTTTGAGCTGCGGTTGTGGCATGACGTCTTGTAGGCGCGCGTGGAGCAGTGATGCCCACGCGCGCCTGTCTGAATATATTTTAGTTTCTGGTTTTGTTACACTAACCTAACCTAGCATGACCTGACACACGTGCACACATGCATGAGTTGGCGTGCTGATTTTCCGGCGTTGTTATTGGCGTTTAATTCAGCGGTTGACTTCAAACTGTGTGTGTATTTACATGGACATTTACATTGAGCAATATATTTGCCATCCACATCTGGTTTTTCGTGCAAACATTTACATTTGTGAACATGGTCGAAATCACGTGTAAAAAATGTCATAAGTTATAAACAATTTGGCACCATCGTTTTATAGTTTTTCAGATAAAATCTATTGAAAATTCGTTTTAAAACAATCGAAAACTATACAATAAAACAACAGTGTATGTTCTCTGCTCACACGGCACAGACCACAGCAGCTGTAAAACATGGTGGCTGCCGCCGCGTTCGCTTGCGAATCCACACTCGACCTGGAAGATGACACCGCTGAATCACCTGACCTCGGCACGCTGAAGCGCGCGCTGTCTCAGATGCGCGTGCGTTTTCAGCGGCGTTTTCTGCGGCAGAGCAGCAAGTGGTGTGGTCAGATGCTGCTGGCGCTCGAGCACGTGCCAATCAAGCCGGATGTTCGGGACAACCGTGGAGATGGAGAAGGAAGCGATACAAAGATTGAAGGTGTCTGTTTGTGTGTGTGTGTGCTGCTTTTTTATTATCGTCATCTGCCATCAGGCATCAAACAGACATCACGCTTATACCAAACTACTTTTTTAATGCTGTTTTTTATCCATCGATTTTTATTCTTCATCGATTCAGCTATTCAGCTTCATTTCTTTTTCCAGTTTTTGTTTAATCACATTTTCTGATTCTGTTGAGAGGAACGCTGGAAATATTGATGGGTGAATAAATGAGTCGGACAATGCGCGACGAGTATTAGCTGAAACACGAGTGAGATCTTGCGTTAAGTCAAGGAGTGGTTTAATCTAATTTACATGTGGATGTGTTTCGGCAGAGGATGAGCGAGATGTGATAGATTTGGCCTATGATTACCTGCAGTGTGGCGAGACAGATCGGGCGGCTCACTGCGCAGAAAATTGCCGCAGCTCGCTCGGCATCTTCCTGCATCTGTACAGCCGCTATTTGTCGTCGGAGCGGCGCCACATTGAGTCATCCCCGGATCCGCTCACGTCGTCCGCCTCTTCTTCTTCTTCTTCTTCCTCGACGACGGCGGGCGCTGCTGGAACCTCCGGAACCGGTGGCGCTGGTTCTCTGGCGGCTGGCGGGGGCGGCGCTACAGCTTCCAGTCGTCACTGCGCCGAACTGTGTCAGTTACGCGCCGAGCTGGAACGTCGGCCGATCGAGGGCCAGCCGCCGGACGCCTTCCTCGACTACCTGCACGGCGTGGTGCTGGCTCGGCTGGCACTGCGCGAGCCGGCCGTCGAGGCGCTGTGTGCGGCCGTGCGTCGCGAGCCGCTGCTCTGGCCCGGCTGGCAGGAACTGGCCTCGCTGGTGACGGATCGCGAGCATCTGGAGCGTCTGGACGTGACAGCGAGCAGCCAGTGGACGGGAGATGCGTGTGTGGCACGCTGGATGCGCTCTCTGTTCACAGCGCACGCTTATCTCGAGTTGCAGATGAATGACGAGGCCATGTCCATCTACGAGCGCATGGAGACAGCCGGGCTGCATCGGTCCACCTATGTTCAAGTGCAGAAGGCCATCGGCTTCCAGAATCTTCGAAGGGTGGACGAGGCGATCGAGTTGTTTGAGCGACTGGCAATGTGCGACCCATGTCGGCTGGAACATATGGACGCCTACAGCAACCTGCTGTTTGTCAAGGGCTTGCCGGTGGCGTTGTGTGCGCTCGCTCATCGTCTGACAGCCATCAACAAATATGGCGTGGAGACATGCTGTGTGGTCGGCAACTACTACAGTCTCAAGAACCAGCACGAGAAGGCCATCGTGTACTTTCAGCGCGCACTCAAGGTGTGCCCTGGCTACCTGGCGGCGTGGACGCTGATGGGTCACGAGTACCTCGAGCTGAAGAACACCAACGCGGCCATTCAGTGCTACCGTCGCGCCGTGCAGCTCAACGAGCGCGACTACCGCGCCTGGTACGGTCTCGGCCAGACGTACGAGATTCTCAAGATGCCGCTCTACTGCCAGTACTACTACCAGCGCGCGCACCGACTGCGACCCAACGACAGTCGCATGCTGATGGCCATGGGCGAGTCTTACGAGAAGCTCGAGCGACTGCACGAGGCCAAGCGGTGCTACTGGAAGGCGCACAGTATCGGCGATATTGAGGGCGTGGCTCTGCTGCGGCTGGCGCGCTTGTTTGAACGACTGGGCGAGGTGAACCGCGCGGCGGCCGCCTACTCGGACTATCTGCGCGAGGCGGACATCGAGCAGCAGCAGCAGCAGCAACCGCCGGACGGCTGGAGCGGTGGCGAGGAATGCGCGCTGGCACATCGCTTCCTGGCCAACTTCCTGATGGCGCGCGGACAGTTGGATGCCGCGCAGATGCACGCCGCTCGATGCGCCCAGTTTGTCGAGACTCGTGAGGAGGCGCGTGCTATTCAGCGCGAGCTGGCGCAACGTCGCAGCGACGAGGCGACGACGGCAGCCGGCCAGTCAACTACGCACGTGGACCACGACGAGGCTCCAACGTCAACGTCATGTCTGGGCCGACTGAGCTTGCGGTCGAATTTGCAGCGTAGCTACGGCGACCAGCAAACAGCAACGGCCCAGACTCCGACCGGCACGACTCCTCAGTACGGCCGGCGAAACACGTTCTCCGCACTGCGAAGATTCAGTGGAGGAGCTGGAGGAGGAATGGTGATGACATCAGGAACAGGAGCAGGAGGTCGGCTGTCGCTGCCGTTTTCTCCGCTGGACTTTGGAGAGGCTCTACACGAGGTGGTTGAAGAGCCGGCCACCGCAGCACAACAGTCAGAAGAGCCGATGTCGTCGGCTGACATGACGTTCTCGCCGTCGGAGTCCTCTCAGCTGCTGTGAAGAACCTCGCCATCTGCGCGTGGTAGACGTGGAGCGAGTAATGTCCAGGCATCAACGGTGTAATATCCAAGTCTTCCATCCAGCGGGTGTCACTATGTTAGGCTCGTTGGTTGTGTTTGTGTTTGTGTGCCGTTGAATAATTATGTGGTCTTCAAGACAACAGTTCTGAACATCGTCCTTGAATTTGTCTTGCTATTGTTGGTTCCTGAATGAATGATTTACTGGAAAGATTGATGATGATGTTGAAGCGAGAGATCGTCAATGATTTGATGGTCATTGTTCTAGGGGAATACCACACGGCATGTGCCTACGTTTTGTTCGTATTTCTCAAGTGCATGTGGATATGATATTTTGTGTTATGATATTTCTCATGTTTGTGCTCACCTATTGCTCGAAGCTGGAGATTGGATTGGCAAAACAATGCATTCAGAGTGTCTTGAGGGTGTTCATGGTGTGTTTTTTTCGCGAACATTGCGCCTGTCCAATTCATCCGACGTATCCAGCTTGTGTGCACAGTCATTAATTTAAGCAGGAAGAGTTGCATTCGGGACTGCGCGTGCGTTCATTCAATATCAGGATGCGCGTGGCATTTGGGTCGCAGATCCTCGCTTGTTTATGATCGCTTCTGCTGCACATAGGCTCACAGGCGTGCTTTCCAACCGGGCTGCAGGCACCAGGAGTAAATAAAGCTTGTTGGATTTGGTAGATGGCTGCTCAAAATGTGTGTACTTGGCTGCTCAAAAATGTGAGTTCGAATATTTACGCTACTGCGTTTGTGCTAATCGTTTTTTTCTCGGCAAACCTGATTTTTCTCTTAGCTGCCCAACAGACGAGTATTGGACTCGCTTCTGATCGAATGTCTCGGATTGCTGCAATTCGTTGGTTAGTGACGACTGGCAACCCTGACAAGACGAACGGCTCGGTTGCCAGACCGATCGTGCTGTGAAATGTGCTCTGCATTGAAATGGCCTCTGATTAGCGCTCAACGATACGTGCTACATTCACGCACGCGATCAGATTGTATGTCCTATATTGGCCGAGTTCTATCAGCTACGAAGCTTAAAAATGAATATTTGAAATTCTATTTTGTATGAATCGCTCATTTCATACATATATATGTATATTGTAGAGATGTTGTGCAGTTTATATACCAATAAATATATACCAATAATAGTAATTTTTTCTCAAAAACAGCATTTATGTTTATCGTAATTCATAATGGTACAGATATTTACAATACATAGTTATATAACTGTATTACTGCATAAGTGGGGACACGCAAGGTAATACAACAATAAAAATTAAAATATAATAGATAAAAATAGAATACAATTAACAAGCATATATGTTTATGTGTTTATGTTAAAGATCTTATACGACTTAAATACTCCAGAAAACGTATTTGTTCCTTCAACATAATCTTATTTAGTTTTTGAAATATGGCGCTTTCAGCTGTTGCAACGAATTTTAACGTTCCCTAACTACCAAGAGAGTCGGGAAAACAGTGTATCCATATGAGGCGATGTTTGTTCTCTTGTCGTATATTTTTGTCGAATTGATTTTTGATGATTCTGAATGCGAGCTTAGCTTTCATCTCGCTGACTATCTGTCTGCTACGTCGTTGTGTCAGTTCGTCTTATTTGCAGACTTCAATTCAAACAGCCTCAGTTTCCGACGACCCACTCACACAACGTTGCTCTCTTTGAAATGCAAAGCATGCTGGCTCCTCGCGAGATACGTTGTCGCCAAACACATGTTCATTTGAAAACGCTCCAGATTCATATGCACTCATCAAAGTCAATAGCTCCCAGATGATTTCTTTCAGCTGCTACGTGCCTGACGGATAAAGAAAGGATATAAATTATGGCCGACCGGCAATGAATATGAAATTAGCCTGAAATTCATAGCCGAACTGTGTGTGTGTTGCCAAATTATAACACAATGCTTCCAAATTTGCCGAATTTCGAATTGCATTGATTATTACGTATGTCGGAGGAACACGACAACATGATCGTGTCTGTGCATATAGAAATTGTGGAAAATATAATGCGGAGGGCAAATTGGACAAATTGGCTGCTTTGTCCACCATTTAGCCGCCAGTGTATGTGGTATTCCAAATTTATATTCCTATTTATAACTCTTCGCACTTGTTTCAAATAGGTTCATCAGCTGGAAAAATGTCATATTGTTTGTCAGTACTGATCTTCAGTGATAAAATGCTTAAAAACTGATATAAACTCGCAAAAAGGATTAACCCTCTAGAAGCCAGTATGATATTCTGTATCCTGTGCATCAGCTGTTTCCCTGCATCCCTCAGCAAGCTGTAGTGGCGTATTTGCTCAATAAATGTGATTTTTATGTTGCACTCGTGTTACTCTGGGTGTTGGTGGCAAATTTTTAAGTGTTATTACTCTTTAGTATGTTATACTCTTGAAATAACTTATGAAACAAATGTTACATATGTGTAAGATGGGTTATAGAAGGTTAAGTTTGATGAAATTATGTTTGGCTTGTTTTGTAGAAGAAAGGGAAATTTCTAGACGAACCATATATAAATATCTTAATATTTTACTATTTCCTAGATTAAGACATATAATATATATACATGAAATTACATACAGTTTGTTATTCAATTCAGCGGGTGTTATTTGGGCAGGCATGACTTGGTCTATGTCATTTCATATCAGCCCGATGTATCAGTGGGTTTATATTGGCTCGCACAAACATGCCAATTTAGACTAGATCAGGGAGTTCACACTTTTTCCACTGTGTATGTACGCCCGCTAAAATGAAATCACACACAAACACACACACACACACACACGTACACACACATACAGACACACATACAGACATACACACACACACACACACACACACACACACACACACACACAATAAACATGAGAATTGAGCGTCATTGAAATTGCACGACAATATTATACAGCCGTAATTCAACAGTTTGTTTGTTTATCTGTGTGTGTGTGTGTGTGTGTGTGTGTGTGTGTGTTTGTTTGTATAGCAGAGAGCAACGCTGGCTACGCCTCTGCACATACATACACACATACATACATACACACATACATACGTGGTGTGATCAACGAGCGTTCTGTCTGTGACGCGAGAAAATATATCTTTGTCTAGACGCGCTTTGCAATATTCGCTGTGTGTGAGAGTGTGTGTGTGTGTGTGTGTGTGTGTGTGCAGTGCAGGTTTCAGTGCATGACGAAGCACGGTCTGCCTTTTCTGTTTTCCATCAAGATTGGCACGCTGATAGTCGGGCTGCCCATTTGAGTACGATGACAAACATTGGCTGCACGTGCAGGCGCGCGGGCAGACATGGCAGTCAGGGGGGCTAGGGCACCGCTCAATATCGCGCTATAAAAACACCAAAATAAAACCGACTGGTGTTTTATTTTCAACAGAGGACCCGGGCCGTAGTATGCACGTGTTTCTGCCAAATAATAAGCTGGCGCAGTTTTTGTTGTAATAGAATCAGTAGTGACGAGATGCGCCATTGATGTAGGCATAGTCTCGTGTGCATAGCAGCTATAATGACAAATACACTCACTCCTATTTGATCCTGGCGTGTTTGTGTGTGTGTGTGGGGGGGGGGGGGGGGTGTATGGGGTATGAGGGGTAGCAACCGAATCAACTGCCATAATAGCTGCCATACCACCGAAACTAGGCGAAAATGCACACACTCACACAAACACATACGCACACACAGACAATGTTTTCTTTTATCAAAAAACTATCGTTCTATTCAATTTGAATTTTTTACATTTTTGTAAGAGTGTATATGAGGAAAAAATATGTATAGAAAAACAATTTCGGCATTTAATAATACAATATCGACACAAATATATTGGTTCATTTTTATTATTGTTACTATTTATTTCAGGTAAATCCAGTAGCACGGGAAGAGTGCAAGCACTATTACCATCCTGCGGTGACCTCTTGCACAGGAAGCGCCCAAAAAATGTGGACAAAAAAACAGTAATTTTTTTTAAAGAATTCTAGAGAGAAAGAGAGTTCAAAAAGAAGGGAAAAAAATAAACAATTCATCCGATAACACTCCATAATGTCACTTCGTCCACACTGCTCAATAAATAACAGCAATCAACAATTAATATGGCTTGTCGATAGTGTGTCGATAGTGAGTTTATTACACATTTTGACGATAATTCACTAAATATAATAATTATGTGTATCACACATGATGTTGGTGCATATGTTTGGGCCATTGTTTTTCTCCGTGTATAAAAGTGTGTGTAAAAGTGCGTCCAGCTCCTATAAATCCTTCAGCAGCAAATTATATAAATATATTTTGGATGCGTACATAGATTCTTGAGCCCACACCGATATTATTCGTTATTCTGTAGTATACGTGTTTTTGTGTGACTCTTGTGTGTCTTATTCCGCTGTGAGCCCAAGTTTTTCATGATACATTTTCATTTGTGTGTACATTGTGTGATTTGTATGTATATTTTCATCCATTCCAGTACTTTGTTGTATAAAGTGGCAATACATTTCTGATTTATGCTTTCTGATTTCTTTACTGTTAAGCCTGTGACGTATTATTAACCCAATATAAGCCTGTATTTGTATATACCCATTACATTTTCTATAAAGTGGCTGCCAAATTTTTAACAGTTTGTTAGCCAACTTAACATTCCTTACAACTTAGCATTTAATCCCATACACAAAATGTTATCACAAAGACATTTTCTGTCACCCCTCCATTATACTCGACAATTTCTAAATTACCCCAGGGGAATATTTCACCCCAGATTGAGAGCTACTGCTGGACAGTTTCCCATAGATGTGTACTTGTATGTATGTGTGTATGTGTGTGTGTATGTGTGTGTGTGCAGTGTAGATGAATGTGTTTGATCAAATTACCTGTCACTCGAACCGATCTTTGCATTAATCTGTGGCCTATTTTAATTGTGCGTATGTGTGTGTGTGTGTGTGTGTGTGTGTATGTGTGTGTGTGTGTGTGTGTGTGTGTGTGTGATATCTTCATTGTTGAAATCTCTTCTCTCTTTCTCTACATATCTCTCTGTTTGTCTCTCACAGTTCATTCTATTCTCTCAGCTGATGTTCCATTATCTCGTGCAGTTTTGAGTGACGTTTGCTCTTATGGCCAGTGAGACACTCCAATTGGTGCATGATAAACGCAGCTTGTGTGTTAATTAACTCTCATGCTAGTCTCGTGTGTGTGTGTGTGTGAGAGAGAGAGAGAGACACACACACACACGACACAAAAGTCAGCCGTCACTGTCTCAACGAGCTGAGATTATTCATCTAAAAGCCATCTACAGCTAGCCATCCAGTTCTCATCTCGGGCTTTTCTAGAAGTTGGAAGCTTCTAAAACAGTGCTTCTTGGCCTTTTTTCCAGATCAGCAGTGAGCTCTCACACTTGGCTGTATTTCTAATAGCTATATGAAAATTATATATTTATATATATAATACATACGACGTAATATCAAAACGTGTTATACTCAATATTACTTCATAGAACTCAAAGTACCTTAAAGTTCATTTATACATATATTTTCATCAATTTTCCACAATGGTAGCACAGCCGCCTCACAAGCGGGAGGGCCGTGGTCCGAAACCCGGCGGAGGAGAAATTCTTTGGGTGAATTCTACAATCCAACAGTCCCTGTCCACCCAGCAGTGAATGATACCAGATATCAGTCATGTGTTGTCATGCGTTATGGGGAGGTGGCCCTCTCTAATACGTCTTCCGTCCTTGTGGTGCCATAGCGTGGAGAGGGTCGGTTCTGCGGTGGCAGCGAGCTGCACGGGACACACCTGTGTGTGTTCATAAGCTTCGACTTCTTCCCGTGTAGCAGCTGTCACTTGAAGCCTTTAACCTTTAACCTTTGACCGGACTCGCACCTTATAGGAATGCGAGTACCCTGGTTAAGAACCGTTGTTCTAGTACATTGTACATTTCAACAGATTGGTACATTATATTATGTTACATTGTAGGAGACTGTGGTGATTGATGTACTTGGGAAAATTTATCACTGGAGATCAATGCATTTGCTCCAATAGGCTAGATTTAATGCGAAGTTGTCTACATAAGTATATATCAGTATAATTTATTATTTGAATTTAATTTTTATATTAATTTTCAATTGAATACTTTTTTAAGTTGTTTATTAATAATTTAATATTAATTTTTTCCAATTTATGTATTTTCAATTTAATTAAAAAAACAATTTTTTTCAATTACATTTTAAATTTATTTTCAATTGAATATTATTTTCAATTAATTTATTTTGGATTTATTTTTAAATTTATTTTAATTTTAATTTTTTATAATGGCACACTTTTATAATATAATATACAGTTTTCTATATGAGTATATTTATTATAATTTAGCCAAATTTATAAATTAATTTTCGATTGAATACTTATTTAATTTATTTATTAATAATTTAATATTATTTTTTTTCGATTTAGTTATTTTCAAGTTAATTAAAAAAAACAATTTATTTATTTTCATTTACATTTTAAATTTATTTTCAATTGAATATTGGTTTCAATTAATATATTTTGGATTTAATTTTAAATTTATTTTCATTTTAATTTTTTATTATGGCACACTTTTATAATATAATCTACAGTTTTTTATATGAGTATATATTTATTATAATTTAGCCAAATTAAATCATTGCTACTTGAGGCCAAGTGTGTGTAGCTATTATAAAAATTTACACATGGATCACAAGTTTAAAACCAGCTCTCAATTCTAACAAGATCATTTCGGCTCTGTCAACTTTTCAACCAATGTAAATCTGAATTGTAAGCTTGTGTGTGTGTGTGTGTGTGTGTGTATGTGTGTGTGTGTGTGTGTGTGTGTGTGTGTGTGTGTGTGTGTGTGTGTGTGTGTGTGTGTGTGTGTGTGTGTGTGTGTTTTATTTATTGCCCACAACAGAGGACACAGTAAAAATATAAGAATATAAACACAATGAGCAAAACAAATTGGTCGAGCTGTGACACATCTTTAACCAGCTTGTTTTCATAATATAGCTATATAAACCTCATGAATTATCAGATGAAACATTAAAGCATAACCCAGAATATATTGTGCGTGCGTGTGTGTGTGGGAGACGTTGTGTTTGAGAGAGAGTATGCAACAATGCACACATTGCAACAATATTCGGTATTCAGCAGCCAGCCAACCGTCCGGCCTAACAGACAGACAGACAGACAGACAGACAGACAGACGGATGAGAGCGTGTTCCGGGGCTGATCCAGCGACCAGGCAGTTGGCCCCAGGCGATCCTCGTGCGTGCTGGCGCGGTGCAAGTGTGTGTGTCCTCATTGTTGCAGTATGACGTCACAAGTGGGTTATCCGACTGATCAAGCCAGGTGAGTGGACACTGCACCAATCTTTATGAGTATATAAAGATATATCCTCGTCATAAAGAAGTCAATTTTCTCAAAAGAAAATATTTAAATTAATTGATATACAAGCTTGGAAATATCAAAGTTGTTTATGGGAAGTAATCGGAGCCGTAGCAACCGCCCCCCGTACCCCCCGGCCGGGGGGGCCCCGAATGTTGAGGGGCCCCTTTGCTTCACGTATTATGTGATTATGTCTAATAAATGCATTCAATATTCACAATGAGGGCCCCAAGTGCTGCCTTCGGGGGGGGGGCATAATTCCTCGCAACGGCTCTGGAAGTAATTAATTATAATACAATACAGGTATAGTTTTGACCATGTACATTATATTGATACAATAGACAACATGTTAAATATTTTGTTCAATTTGTTTTTCTAAATTGAAAAATTAATTATAGACCTAATTTGTAAAATGTATTGTGAAATAATTGTGGTATTTTCGTGTTAATTTTTCTAACAAAGACGAGAATGAAATTAGTGGAATTTAATTAATGATTGTGTATGTTTTAACTGGAAAAATCCCAGCTGTGACATTTCATCAATATTGATATAAATTAAACAAACGCAAATAATAAATATTTTTTGCGCACTAATATATTAGTTTCGATACCGTATTCTTTACGGCTGATTAATAATATTAATTATGATCAATATTATTATTAGACATTTAATTTTCGAACACTCAGTTCATTGCGCCGAATTTGTCATTTTTGTGCGGTCCCGTGCAGAAGCGTCGCTAGGATTTCTTTTTCATGGTAGGCTGACCTTAAACGCTTACACTTGCAAAAAATCGGTTAGACTGGGGTCGTTTGCTAGTGTTATATGATTGCGGGCGATTACTTGATGAAGATATATTTATCAGAGGACCGCATGTAGCTCCATATTTGCCCAATCTTACTCCGCCGCTGGGCTTAAATGATTCACCGTTCGACGCGCCTGTCAACACGGGCTATTTTTATAAGCTCGCACGCGCGAGTTTGTGTGAATGTTTTGTTTGGCGGCGGAGGCTGGCTCACAGAAGCGCGCGCCACCTCACCGGGGGCGCTTCCGTGTCGGCGCAAAATCCATGCATATTTATACAGCCACCTGGAGAATATGTATTGTATGTTTAAAATGTGAATTGGAATTGGAATAAAAATTTTACAACGCCTTCCGATCTAGTAGTTTTGATTAACAAATCTTATTAAATTATTTTATTTGCTGACAACTTCTTACTCTCTTACTCTCACAACACACTTCCTAATTTAATTATATATTTCCTATGTTATTTCAGAAAATGAGTTGCTTTTGATTCACAGCGTTTTAATTCACATGTTCACGTCGTCCGCTTGTATTTTCTTCAACAGCAGATTTGCTGTCAATGGCATGGTGAAGGAATTATTCGGTGTCAAGTGAGAGGTGCCCTACACCACTTGTCGGGCACGTGACTGCTGGTCGAGCACACCTCCAGTCTCTCTAGCACAGGAAATGTCACCGCAGTCGATGCGCGTCGCTCTTCAGGTGCTGATGTTGTTGATCGCGCTGCATACTGTCGATCCCATCACTGACCGAGGTAACTGACTGAATCACTGACTGACTGGTGAGATTGTTCATTGTGGTTTGCGGGCACATTCTCATACTCTGCACTGAGGTAATATATCAAAATATCTATATCAAAATGTAATGCAAATCGACGGCATAAGAAAGCCCACCTGTAAAATAATTATTATCATTATTATAGCAACAACAGCATTATCAATATCAATTATTATCTATATTAATAATGTTATTATCAACATAATTACGATGAATACTACTACTAATAATAATATCAATATTATTTTTAATTCGGATGGATTGTTTATTGTGATTTATTCATCATTATATTTCCAATCTCTCTTTCTCTCTGGAATTCTTCACTTATATGCAGTTTGTCACATGATGCAGTTTATAGCGCTTGCGCTCTTCCTGTGTCACTTTGTTCGTTTTGTTCAATAATAATAATAATCATAATCATAATAATATATTTTTCTCTCTCTACATCCTTTGGTTAGCTTCTGGTAAGTGGGGTCAACGCAGGGTGGTAATAGTGCTATTGCACTCTTCCCCCATGCTACTAGATTTGCCTGTAATTAATAATAATAATAATATTAATAGTAAGAATAAGCTGACAAGTTCTCTCTGAGCAGTACAATTATCTCGCACACAGCAGTTGTACATTACTGTGTGTATGAGTGAGTGAGAGAATTTGTAATATATATATATGTTCTTTTCCAAAAAAGAAAATCTTCCAGCAATGTTTCTAGATAAGCCAGGTCTGTTGATGATGTCTTCAATTATGTGTTTCCCACATGTGTGTGTGTTTTCGTGTTTTTGTCTTTGCATGCACTTCTGTGTGTGTGTGTGTGTGTGTGTGTGTGTGTGTGTGTGTGTGTGTGTGTATGCATGTTTGACACCTGAGCAGTCAACCGACGTGTAATGCGATGGCTTTTAGCGGCTTTCGTGCGCTAACTCAGCATATACATGTGTGTGTGCGTGCGGGTGTGTGTCTAGTATAATGAAGTTAGTCGTGTCCGACTTCCTAATGGTGTAAACTTTGTGACAAGCCAAGATAACTGGCCATGATGGTGGATGGTGGACGGTGGTGGTGTGATGGTGTTTGCTGCAACCGGTTACACACACACACACACACACACACACACACACACACACACACACACACACACACACACACACACACACACACACACACACACACACACAAGGCGACTCTTTGTCGAAATTTGTTGCCAAATCCAAACTGGCAAACTCATTAGCCTACTTGGTCTGTGTCTAGAAGTTTTCCATGGTTGCTTTCTATAAGCGAACGTGTGTGTGTGTGTGTGTGTGAGGGCTGGAGATAGACACGAAACTCGCGACAATACTAAATTCACAAACTGAATGGCTGTTCGAGACTAGCATGCATGAGTTTTAGAATACGCGGCAGAACAAACAAAACGCCATCATAAGAGGTCAACGTGTTTACCACGAGAATAATATGTTGTTCGCGCTGTTTTTGTGTGTTGGCGAATCTGAACAATATATTTGCTTATATGTTTATATATTTATATATTTGAAGTTTTCGACATATATGAAGAAAGAAAAGAAAACACAAATGACTGCCACTCTTTGTCAAACGTTTCGGTCTTGAGACCTTCGTCAGTGATTATAAACAGATCAATGATTCCTGACTATAAAGAATCACTCATCTGTTTATAGTCACTGACGAAGGTCTCAAGACCGAAACGTTTGACAAAGAGTGGCAGTCATTTGTGTTTTCTTTTCTTTCTTCATATTAATATATATGTTTGTCGTGATATCATACATCATGTTGTCATATTTGGTGTTTGTTATTCGTATATAACTTATAAGTGAAAATATAGCTTATCAACATTTATCAACTCCAATTTGTGGCTCCTAAATTCATACTTTGCACGCGTGTTTGTTAGCGTGCCACCTCTTCATTTCCTCTTCCGCTCTTCATTCTTTCTCTTGTTTGTCTACATTTGCGGTCAGTGGCGGATTTTGATATTTTCAAGTGGGTGTTTATACACGTGATCATCCTATAGATATAAGATATTAAATGTTAGATACGCATAAATATTGAGCCAGAACTTGCGTTATATGTGATTCCTCCTGATTTACACTTGGCTCTGCATTACTGGGCATATCTTTCAGGGCATATGCCGGCGAAGATAATCAAGGAAGATTTTGCTCAACAAAAAGATGACGTGTCATTTTGTGCAATTGCAAACAGTGGCTTGACTTGCAATATTGCAATTACATGCAATTTTCTGCTTTGTTGATTTGTGTTGGGCGGGAAGAATACAAACAAACAAATGTGGCATAGGCACATACACGCGCACACACAGACATACATACACATACATACATATGCATGCTGCAAAGTTTTGTCAAAGTCTGTTTATAATTGCATGAAGTTAGATGAATAAACCGTGCTAATTGCAATTATATGTCAATTTCACAAGCACTCGCACACACGCACACACACACAAAGCCACACACACTCACATACACACACTAACACACACGCACACACACAGGCACGTGAACTTGCGCGAGATAGGAAGCTGATATTACGAAGATGAAATGCACTTATCGTTTCATTTATCTTACAGCACGGCAGTGCTTAAGTCCACTCCCGAGAAACTGAGACACTGGCAATGCAAGCCCGCGTGTGTGTGTGTGTGTCTGTGTGTGTGTGTGTGTGTCGGCGGGTTTGAAGCTATTGAGATGTACACGTGCATAAATCCATCATCAGCGCGTGTTGGCGCCTCAGTGCCGGCCTGATGTATGGCTGATGGCTATTTGAGTATGGTGTCGGTCGCACGCGCTAATTGGTGGCGGGCACCGTCATGCCGGCGTTCTCAACGCTAGTGATAAAGCACGCGCGTTAATTAATAATAATAATATTATTAGTATTATTATACGTTATATTTTAATTATAATAATGTGAGGTACTTTGTACTGTAAGGTAGAAACAGTGCTGAAATAGAAGCTTGATTTTGACGATAAAACAATACAATGGTGAATAATTTAATTCACCAAATTGAAAAGTGACAACAATGGGTAGAAAAACACAGAACAAGCAGTGCAGTTATCAGAAGACAGGACAGGATAAGTGTGTGAGACAGCTGGCAATGATGGCATTTCTCACACAATGTCTGTCTGTATATTCCAGCAACACTCAACAATATAAAATTGTTAAAACATTTACATTAGTGCAACCATATGTGTGTGTATGTGTGTTTGTGTGATAGAGTGTGTGTGTTAAAGTGTGTATGTTAGAGTGTGTGTGTGTTGGTGCCATTTGTTCGCTGCAGTGGTGAGCTTTTAGA